>JAJMBI010000100.1:0-41593 GCA_030572815.1 Starmerella asiatica | reverse complement strand
GAATTATGCTGCCATCATAATAGAACAGATTAAGGAAATCCATCCGTTTCGAAAAGGACCTGAAGTAGTGTGGCGAAATAGTGTGGCGACCTTATCCTAACACCGGGCGAGCTGGTATATACATGATACGGCCAGAACGCTATCCCAAAGATTTACCATGCCTTTACCATTCATTCTGGCACTTGGCTGTATTTCCACGTCGTGGTGTGCTCCAAACGCTGTCAGAGCAAGGATCCTCGCCATGGATTAGCTTTGCTAAACACATCTTGCAGAACTCGACACGGTCATGTTTGAAGTTGCTTCCATCATGTGTGAGCGGGCCGAAAACGGCACCCTCGTTGGCTCGGCAGTATACGCGGCTGCAGCCTGTGCGTGTGTACGTTTAAGGGCTAGGTCAAAGGCACCGTTGTCATGCGCGCCGTGATCCAAAGAGTAAAGCGCGCCAGCGTTTCAGTAGACAATCAAATAATAAGCTCTATAGAAAGAGGACTGGTTGTTCTTATTGGAGTTTGTCCTGAGGATACCGAGGAAGACTCGGAAAAGCTATCGAAGAAGGTCACGTCATTACGGTTATGGCCCGACCCCGCAGGTGCCCAATGGAAAAAGAACGTTATTGATGTTGGAGGGAAAGTATTGTGTGTGTCCCAATTTACACTGTTTGGCAGGGTCAATAAAGGTGCCAAGCCTGACTTTCACGGAGCGGCCAAGGGCGACCATGCTTTACAGCTGTACCAGCATGCCCGCACACAAATAGGCTCGAAGATGCCCCAGGGCATGGACGACGTAGGCGACGGTCAGTTCGGGGCAATGATGGATGTCGAACTTGTTAATGATGGACCAGTAACAATCCAATTCGATACGCGCTAGCTTGTACGTATATTAAAAATGTATATATCATATGTATATATATTATATGTATTAATCAATGCTGCTTAGCTTGCTCCTTTGCCAATTCTTGCCGGAACTTCTCTTTATACACAACGTCCATGTTTCGTAACGTGGTCACTTTACCATCCAGTAATTTCTCTAAATCTGCCAAATTCTTATCCAAAGTTTTCACTTTGTTGTCGAAATGCAAACTGGCCTGTTCCCCAGTCTTCTCAACGTAGTAATTCGTGCCCACATCGACAAGGAATTTGTCTCCGTCGGCAATTTTTCCAGGAACATACAGACTCGACGTTAACGGCACCAGTATTTCTGTACTGCTGGTGGAGCTAGCCTCTTTTACATTGCGGCCGCATTCTATGAATTTAGCCCGTACTTTTTGCAGCTCGCTCATGCTTTCGCTGAGGTGGTCCACTTCGGCCTCTAAACTCTTGCGAATTTCGGCCAACTGATGTAGTGACAAGGTCGTGACGTCTACTTTTTGCGACATGTTAGAGCCTGTTTAAATCGCTAGCGTAGTGTATAGCGGGAAGGTGGAGCGATTATGTAACACACGCATAGATTTGTTGACATATACAACAAAAGATCACTCACATATATATGCGTGGGGTTTTTCTTCACCCTGGAAGACTATTTACATAGACGATGGTTGCAATAGCGATCCCTGCATCCGTCATTGATTCTGGATCGGCACAATCCTTAGAGCAGGCAACATTTGCGTTGTACCAAATTGCGCGTGCGTGCGTTCTCTTCAAAGTGTCGGAAATCGTTGTGTATTCGATTCCACAGTCAGAGCCCACAGCATCAACGGCTGTAAGCGAGACTCCAAAGAAGATTCGGTTAGATGAACCAAGTGATGAGCCGGCTAATGCAGCTAAGGATGCATCGCTAGTTGATGATCAGTTGCGGTTTGTTGCAAACATGCTGCAGTTCTTGATCACTCCTAAGTACTTAAGGACACTTCTTTTTAAGCCAATTGGCCATAAACAACAGTTTAAATACGCCAAAAAGCTGCCCAGAATCCCAGGGCTTTCTGAGGATTCTCGGAAAATCATGCAAGGCATTGCTATGCCAAAACAACGCAAGAAACGCTCAGCAGCCAACAAAAGGCTATCAAAGAAGGACCGGAAAGAGCAGAACATGACACCATACATAAACTTGGGTTTTGACCGGCTATTCAAGTTGAAGAATGACGCAATGGTACCGACTCACAGTCGTGCATACGTCGATTTGGCCACGGGCGCAATCGTGAAAAAACTCCCTAATGACTTTAACACTGGGTACACCGTACGCGCTGTTGAGTATTTCAGTGATATATTCACCCAATGTCCCTTACCAGATGGGTATTTGCAAACGGTTTACATACCTTGTCAACAGTTTAAATCTACAAGCGCGACAAAGCCATTAATACAGGCGATCGATCTGACCAATTTACCGGGGGACAAAGAAAAAGTACTACTGATATTTGGAAAATGGTTAGATGTACAAAGAGCAGTGAAAAATGACCCCGAGCTTGCCACGACCGAGGCAACCGAGCTATTCGATGCCGCTGCTTTAGGACACACATTGGGAACCGACCGGGCTCGCGTGGAGGATGCTGTAACTATGACACTGGCTAGATTGTAGTTACTTGTATTTATTAATAGTCGAAAAACGCTATACCCACAGTGGCTAGCTTCACAGGGTGCCGCGTTCGCGTTGGTCCTGCTCAATGGACTCGAAAAGTGACTTGAAGTTGCCCGCACCAAATCCGTCGAAGTTGTTGCGTTGAATGATTTCAATGAACATTGTAGGACGGTCGCATAGAGGCTTCGTGAACAATTGAAGCAAATACCCATGGTCGTCGAAGTCAACCAGGATATCGAGATCTTGTAACGTATCCAAATCCTCACTAATGTTCACCTTCGTACCCTTCAGCCGCTCACGTAGAATGGAGTAGTATGTCGCCGGAATCTTGATGAATTCTACGCCGCGCTGACGCATGCGTTCAATGGTTTCGATGATGTTGTCGGTTAAGAAAGCCAGATGCTGGAAACCAGGACCAGTGTTGAATTCAACATACTCTTCGATCTGACTGCGCTTCTTACCTTTCGCAGGTTCATTGATGGGCATCTTGATAAGCTCATTCGGGCTTGCCATTACCGTGGACTTCAAAGCAGAGAACTCTGTGCAGATCTGAGTATCGTCAACTGACCAGAATTGGTGGAATCCAAGGACGTCCTCATAAAACTTGCATGCCTTTTCCATCTCGTTCCATCCTTGATTGGCTACGCAGTGGTCAATCTGGTAGACGCCAGTGTCACCAAAATAGCTGTCGAGCAGAGGCTCCATGTGACGGGGCTCTGTGCATCCGGGAAGGAACTTATCAGCCTGGTAGTGTTTGCGGTCGACGAAAGTGTGCGTCGTGTCGCCAACTGCCTTAATGGTAGCCACAGTGACATGACCGTACTTATCTGAAAAGGTTTGAGGAGCTGCCACTGGCGTCGCACCATGCTTCATGGCATAAGCGTACACCAAGCATACATCGTCAACGGTGAATGCCACATCCTTCACAGCATCACCATGGTCCCTGACCGATTTGTGAATCTCATCGACAATTGCTTCGTTCTCGGGAAGGCTGGCCTTGGAACGTAATGCCGACATGAACATAAACGTGATGTTACCGAGGCGTACCGCATGCCCGCAGATGTCGCGAGACCCTGTTTCAAGGCCACGATATCCAATTTCTTTAAAGCCGAACCGTGAGCAGTAGTAACTTGCGGCCTGCTTAGCATTCGATACATACCAAGTAACATGATCGTAGCCCTTGTACACATCCAAGCCATGAACTGAGCTAGTGTCGGATTCGATCGAAGACTCGGGGGTAATCACAATTGATGAGTTAACCATTGATGAATTATGCGCCATTTAGATTTGTTTGCGAACTAATAGCAGTCAATTGATCTAGGTCTTTATATATAAAAATTGTATTTAAGCGTATCAATACGATACGGGCAAGGTGATGCAGGATTGAGCTGTCATTTATGCATGAGGCGGATCTCAGGGCTAGCATATTATTCCTAGTTGGGAAAGAAGTGTAATTGACGACAAGCCTTTAAAAATCCTGGATACATAGTATTTCAACCAGATCGTATTCGAACCAGATCGTGTTTAAAGTTTATAACGACCCATTTGATGGTTACGTATTCGTTTAATGTATCTACTAAGATGTGGTGTTCAGATTTGCAGTAAGCTTAATGAGTGCGAACTCCGGGAACGACTAATTCTTGGGTAGTCCACGCTGTCAACATTGACACAAATGCAGTTGCGATTGCGACTTCGAGATCGAATGAAGCATCCACAGTGAGCTCCCATTCAAAACGGAAACTACGCAGGAGACGCACATGTGCGATGCGCTGGCGAACCTCTTCGATTCCACCACCTGGATTGATAATGCGCTCGAGATACTTGGTACTACGCGACCATTCATATGGAGCACCGTCGTTCAAGTAAAACCGGCGGTTAGGCAGCCCCCCATACAGCCAGCGGGCCTCACCAATGCGGCGATGTTGGACGCTAGGCTTTCCCGAGAAGGAAACTGACCTTTTAAACATACCACAGCTGATGACGCCTACCTGCTCACGAGAGGGGATACGATAAATAACCCAGAGAGTCGAGAAGCTAGTTGTGCGTTCAATGGTATAAATCAAATCACCACTGTTCGTGTAGACATTGATGGTGTTCGGGGAGCCTGCTGCCGGGCGCAAAAGATATGAGTTCTTCGGCTCAGCAATGGCAGTGAGTTGTGCACCTGGCTTAGAAGATGAGAGAAGACCACGCGGATGTACCGTTGACCAAATATTCGAAAGAATTGGATACCAATTTATGGCTTGAGACTCAACTGCAGAAAATAATTCCATTTTGTGAACACTGTATTGCCAATACTTCTGAGTTTTGTAATAGTGGTGATGGCAGGAACTAATATACTCCTTATTTATTTTATACACACGAACTATACAAATTAGCTTGACCTGACGTCCCGACTAGGATGTGTTGCATTTCAACAAATAAACCGAGATTGGGAGAACGCACCCCTTCAGTTTCAGGAGCACAACAAATGGCAACTTAATTTTGAATGTGCCTGAACGTGTTAGAAGCAGTCTCGTGCGTATACACTACAACATTGAGCGTTACCGCGTGGCACTTTAAGATCGTATACTGACATCGAAGAAATACATATACATGTACTTAAATATAATACACAGCAGCAAAATAGCGAAAATATTAGTTAAATGCACCTTGTTTAACGGCCACAATAGCGAAGGTTAACACATATAAGGCCCCGTCGGTCAGGGGCGGTGTAAGGAACTACAGCACACCTATATTGTCACGTGCGGCATTTGCGGCATACCCAGGTCACGTGCGCGCCAAATGGCTCCGAGGCGCATGCACACCGGTTATTTGAGCTCAGTGAGCTAACTCCGTTCTAAAAATACCTACTCAAATGCAAATACTTATCAATATAAAAAAACCATAAAATTTTAACCCCCCCCAAAAGGTCCTTGATCCCCATCTATTCATGGGAGCGCTGCCATCAATAAAGCCACACTTCTCCTGCCTACCCCTCCGTATGTTTTAGGCGCGAGTGACCTTTTTAATGAGCGTCCATTACGTAACCAGCATTCCCGCTAGTATTTACCCTCAAGGTAAACATTCTCACCGTCCCCCAGCAACCACTAAAGATGAGATTTTCCGCACTTGCAGCGACGATTCTTGCCGGACTCCCCCTCGCCGCGGCCACCGGTGAACTTGGCCTCTGTTTGGGCGTCAAACGCAACACTGACGGCCAGTGCAAAGAGTCCTGGGACTACGAGAGCGATTTTGACACGCTGAAGCAGTACACCTCAACGGTTCGGGTCTACGCAGCGAGCGACTGCAATACTTTGCAGAACATTGCTCCCGCGCTCGAGGCGAAGAACTTCAAGCTGTTCCTCGGTGTCTGGCCCACGGACGACGCGCATTTTGCCGCTGAAAAGTCGGCGTTGCAGCAGTATTTGCCCACCATTTCCAAGGATGTGATTCGCGGCATCTCTGTTGGCTCGGAGGCGCTGTACCGTGACGACATGTCCCCCGAGCAGCTGGCCGACAAAATTAATGACGTGAAGCAGCTCATTGCCGGCATTAATGACAAGAACGGCAACAGCTATGGCTCCACTCCTGTGGGCACTGCCGATTCGTGGAATCTGTGGGTGGATGCCGGTAATCACGCTGCCATTGAGGCGAGCGACTTCGTGTTTGCCAACGCCTTTTCGTATTGGCAGGGTCAGACCATGCAGAACGCAAGCTTCTCTTTCTCGGATGACATCATGCAGGCGATCGAGGCGATCCAGTCCCGCAAGAACTCGGACAACTTCAACATTTGGGTGGGTGAGACCGGCTGGCCCTCTGCTGGCGAAAACTTCGGCGCGGCCACTCCCAGCGTTGATAATGCCCAGCAGTTTTGGAAAGAGGGCATTTGTGCGCTTCGTAAGTGGGGTGTCGACACGTTTGTGTTCGAGGCCTTTGACGAGAGTTGGAAGCCGGAATCCTCGGGCAACTCTGCCGTTGAAAAGCACTGGGGCATTCTCGATGGCAGTGGCAAGGCTAAATTCGATCTCAGCTGCTAAACAAATCGCTCAGCACTTCTTCATTCATACCCATTACATCCTGCTACCAGGATTTACATACTTCATAGGATATACATAGTTTCATTAATTCATTCCACATCGTACACGGTTGCCGGTATAGATATCGGCAGTAGTATCGGCATCAGATTACGCGAATGTCTCATTGACGTGCTTCTTAAACCGAGATGATGAATTAGATAAGATAAGCCTCGTTTGTTAAGAAAATTTCACACTACAGGGTACGGGTAGTTTTTCCCGTTGCCGTGAGCCTCATTCGGGCCCCGGTGAAGTATATCCGACGTCCGTGCATGCATGCATGACATAAGGCTGGGTCAGCTTGCACTTTTAAGTCAGCATTTCCCCAGTTTAGCGATTTTATAATGCGCAAATTAACATGAACTATGTATGAAGGGAAAAATCTCCCATCGTGAACAAGTGACAAAACCACCGCGGTTCTATTATTG
The DNA here is from genome assembly GCA_030572815.1 of Starmerella asiatica. Classification (NCBI taxonomy): domain Eukaryota; kingdom Fungi; phylum Ascomycota; class Dipodascomycetes; order Dipodascales; family Trichomonascaceae; genus Starmerella; species Starmerella asiatica. The sequence continues at coordinate 34,599 of JAJMBI010000100.1, read as the reverse complement.
AACTTAAATGCAATAGCTTACTGACGCAATCTAATTTGAGGGCACAACTAAAAACCTCAGATCGGGTGTGGATCCCTTCCTCCCCCCCTTCAGAACCCTTAACCTAGGCTGCAGCCTTGTCTCGATTATCTGAGATTTTTGATCCAGGGCGCGGCTGAATATATATATATTGAACGGTTGATCTGCAGAACCGTCATCCGATCCCAAATAAAATTTGCTGAGCTTTACTAAATAGTCGAGCTTGAGCAACTTGGAGTATATGGAAGACGAGAAATCAACGCCGATTGGCATGTCTGGCCACAGTGTGACATCGTCGAGTTCCAGCACGGCGGGCGGGTCCTCAAACGGAGGCAAAAGCGGCGACGCTGGCTATTCCCCTAAACTAATCAAAGAAGATGCGAAACGCGTTGGCTGGTTCCGAAAATCCAAGGGAAAAAAGAAGAAACCGGGCAGAGTTGATGAGGTTGCTAAAAGAATGGCCGAAATCGAGGAGAAGCTGGAGCATTTGGATCCCGAAGAAGCCGAAACGATCCGCTCGCAAACCGTACAGAAATCTTCTAAGAGCACTTTTATTACGCTGTACAGGTTTGCCACCCCGAAGGATGTTTTCTGGGTGTTGGTGGGCATTTTCTTTGCTGCTGTGCACGGTGTGGCGTTGCCAATGTTTACATTAGTCGTTGGTTCAATCACGAATAACTTCAATGCGTACTTTGCCACCGATACGGTGTCTAATAACGAGTTCCAGCACAACGTTAACCACAATGCACTGTATTTTGTCTATATTGGCGTGGGTATTCTTGTTTCCGGTATCATCGAGTCGTATGTGCTTGTCCAAATGGGCGAGGTCATGGCCGGCCGGTACAGAAAGAACTATTTACGGTCAATCGTGCGCCAGAACATTGCTTATTTCGACACTGTGGGCAGTGGGCAAGTTTCCACCAGGATCACTAATGATACGGCCAGTGTTCAGGAAGCCATGAGCGAGAAGTTGGGTAATATTATTCAGGGTGTGGCTACTTTCATCACGGCCATTGTGATTGCGTTTACGCAGCAGTGGAAACTCTCGTGTATCTTGCTTACTTTGGTGTTCTGGAACTTTACATCGATGACCGTGGGATCCATGTCGATTGTAAAGTTTGAGATGCTGAGCAATGCCCGGTACACGAGCGGCAGTACGGTTGCTGAGGAAGCGATCAGTGCGATCCGCAGTACCGTGGCTTTTGGTGCGCAGAAACGCATGACTGAAAAGTTTGACAAAGTGCTAATCTCTGCCTTGCAGCCGTCACAGAAGTCTGCGTTGACGCTGGGAATCATGCTGGCGTTTATCTGGGCCGCACTGTTTTTCACTTACGCTTTGGCGTACTGGGAGGGCTCGCGGATTATCAATGACGGCTCCGGTACTATTGGTGACGTCATCTGTGTGATTATCTCGATGCTTATCGGCAGTTTCCAATTGGGTAATGTTGCTCCGAACATGCGGTTCGTGGCAACGGGTATTGCTGCCTGCAAGTCGTTGAATGAGGCTATCGATCGCCAGCCGGTTATTGACTCGTCGATGACTGCTGGCAAGACGATTCCTAACTTGCAGGGGCATATCCAGTTGAAACATGTCAAATTCCGGTACCCCAGTCGTCCTGATGTACTCGTGTTGCCTGATTTCTCCCTTGACGTTCCTGCGGGGCATACTATTGCCCTGGTGGGTATGTCGGGCTCCGGCAAATCGACAATCGTTGGCATTCTGGAAAGGTTTTACTTGCCCCTGTCGGGTTCAGTAACCATCGACGGGGTTGAAATCGATGAGCTCAACCTTAGATGGCTACGCCAGCAGATTGGCTACGTCCAACAGGAACCCACATTGTTTGCAGATTCGATTTACGAAAACATCTCGTACGGCCTTATTGGCACCGAGTACGAGCATGCCTCCGAAGATGTGAAGCGTAAGTTGGTCGAACAGGCATCCCGCGAGGCCAACGCGTACGACTTCATTCAGACCCTTACCGATGGCTTCGATACGAATGTGGGTGACCGTGGTTTCCTTCTTAGTGGTGGCCAGAAACAGCGCATTGCTATTGCTCGTGCTATTGTTTCGAACCCGCGAATCCTTTTGCTGGATGAAGCTACATCTGCTCTCGACACGAAGTCGGAGGGTATTGTCCAAGATGCTCTCGACCGTGCTAGTGTCAACCGTACCACGATTGTGATTGCGCACCGTTTGTCGACAATCAAGGATGCCGACAAGATTGTGGTTATGTCTAAGGGCGAGATCCTCGAGCAGGGCACGCATAATGATCTTATTGCCAAGAACGGCTACTATCACAAACTTGTGGAGTCGCAGCAGGTCGAACTCAAGCGGAAGACTACGCGGGGCGAAGTGGTGATTGACACGAAGGGTGGCAACGGTCTCGAAATCAAGGAGGACAAATTCATGGCTGAAGAATCGGAGAAAGACATAACCGATCAAATGGGAGGCCCTGATGATATTCCTGGTGTTCAAAGGCCAAAGGATGGCAGTGTGCCTAAGTATATGGGCTTGCTATGGAAACTCAACAAAAAGGAACACTGGATGGTAATAGTTGGTGCTTGCTGGATGGTTGTGCTTGGATACTGCTATTCTGCAATGGGCCAGGTCACTGGCCACATGATTAGTGCCATCATGGTTCCCCGTTCGATGTACCATCAAATGCGTCACGAAGTGAATGTACTGTCGTGGTGGTTCTTCTTTATTGGTTGCGTGTCTTTCATCAGTACGATCGTTGGCATCACCCTTATTGGCGTTGCGTCACAACGACTTGTTCGCCTTGTTCGTTTGAACCTATTTAGACAGATGCTGCGCCTCGATATCGCGTTTTATGACCACAGTGCTAATACCCCCGGTGCACTTACGGCAATTTTGGCGAAAGAGGCTCGCGCCATCGAAGGGTTGGGTGGTGCTACCATGGGGCAGATAATGCAATCGTTGACCACACTAATTGGTGGTATTGCTACTGGTATTCCCTACAGCTGGCGTGTTGGTCTTGTTGCGATGGCTACAGTTCCGATCTTACTTGGCTGTGGATTTATGCGTGTGAAAGTGCTGATGATGCTCGAGGAGCGTGGCCGCAGCGTTTACGAGGGCTCCGGAGCCATGGCTTCGCAATACACGAGTGCTGTGCGTACCGTACAGTCCCTTACGCGCGAGGATGATGTCTCGGACCGCTACGCCCAAGCCATTGAAAAACAGATCAATAGCTCTCGCTTCGCAATCATGCGTTCTGCGATTCTATATGGTCTGTCGCAGGGCTTGACGCCATGGGTCATTGCGCTCATCTTCTGGTGGGGCTCGACGTGCATGCGGAGGGGCGAGGTCGGTGTACTGCAGTACTATGTTGTGTTCATGTGCATTACATTGGGTGCGCAGGCCGCAGGCCAGATCTTCAGTTATGCTCCTGATATGGGCAAGGCGCGTGAGGCGGCTGCGAACGTATATCGCTTGGTCACTGCTCGTCCCATTATTGACTCAGAGTCCGACGAAGGTATTGTTCCCAATCCTGCGGATGTTCGTGGTGATATCGAGTTTAAGGATGTCCATTTCCGCTACCCGACACGCCCGCAAGTTCCTGTGCTTAGCGGCCTCAATCTTACGGTGCAGCGTGGACAGTACATTGCGCTTGTTGGACCCTCTGGGTGCGGTAAGTCCACAACTATTGGCCTTACCGAGCGCTTTTATGATGTTCTGAAGGGCAGTGTATTGTTCGATGGCATCGACGTTCGAGACTACAACTTGCAAGCTATGCGTTCGCACATTGCGCTTGTGCAGCAGGAACCGATTCTATACAGCGGTACCATTCGTGAGAACATTGTGTTGGGATGGCCCGGTGATGAGAACGAGCTAACTGACGAAATGATCTTCGATGCTGCGCGCAAGGCGAACATTCACGACTTTATTATGTCACTCCCTGATGGCTACAACACGGTGTCCGGCTCGCGCGGGTCACTATTGAGTGGCGGTCAAAAGCAGCGTATTGCCATCGCGCGTGCTCTTATTCGCAACCCGAAGGTGCTTTTACTGGATGAGGCCACCTCAGCTCTTGACTCAGAGTCAGAAAAGGTGGTGCAAAACGCTTTGGATGAGGCCGCTAAGGGCCGTACAACCATTGCTGTTGCGCACCGTCTGTCTACGATTCAAAAGGCAGACATTATCTACGTGTTTGCTGATGGCCAGATCGTCGAGAAGGGTAACCATCAGGAGCTGCTGGCGCTAAACGGTGCCTACGCGGACCTTGTCAAGCTTCAGTCGCTTGAGGAGTAATGATATATGTTTATAATGTCTATATAAAATGAATTTGTTTAAAATCTAATGCCTGAATGCAGGGCACACGCGCCTGAAGTTGATACGCGTGCGATACATGCCATAAGCAACTGCTACATTTATGGACATGCTTATCTACATACACTGAAAAGCTGCTAAACAGTCTAGTCTGTCATAGTATTAGCGTTATGTATGCTTTGCCTTGCCATCTGTGTGGCCAATATGAGCCCAACCAGGTTGGCACCAGTGATTACTAATTAGGGCACCGGGCAAGGAGACGATGCCCAACGCTCAGAAATTTTTCACTTTAACGAACCCCCACCCCTCAACTAGCCTGATCCGTCGATCGTAAGATAGAGAGCTGTAAGAAGATGTCCGCTTCCAACGTTTCGTACGACCTTATCTGGCAGGTGAGCCACAACAACTCGAAGTACCTCGTTAAGCGCACTGCTTACGGTGGTGCGTACTTCTCGACGGAGCCCCTCAACTCGACGGGCCTTTACACGAAGGCTGCCTCGGGTTTCGCTAACAGCCACGCCTACGGCGTTGTTAAGACCGCTGACGGCATCCAGCTTTTGTCGAAGGACAACAAGAGCTTCAACAAGCCCGCCCAGGCTGTTAAGGCCACCCCTTTCAGCTCGCAGGACGCGATTGCTAAGAAGACCGAGGACGATGAGCTCGAGGCCGCTATCATTAAGGCTGCTGCCCTCGAGAAGGTGGTTGCTTAAATGCTGATGGCTCGTAATTAATTTAATATATTTTTATGCATATTCGCACAGTTTGCTTTGAGGCACGGGTCCACTACCGCCGTGCATATTTCATAGCGCGTTTTAAGTTTAACTCCAAATCGTTAGCGTTACGAATGTACGAAGGAAGAAAAACCCCCATTTAAACGGTGGGCGGAAAGCACGGATCGGCAGGATTACACTGCGGTTTATTACTGCTGTTGTAAAGCATCCATGTTTTCAAATAAAGCGTGCGTGCAAACGGTGTAACTTCTACTTGGCTAACAAACCCTACGTATTTGAAGTGCATAAGGAGGTAAGGACGTATGACACGCCGAGCAACGGAGGACCCGACCTTTTTGTAAAATCAACGAAAAGAAAAACGGATACTAGCAGGCTGTTTTATTGCACTTACGCAGTAAACCATATGGTGGCCTCCACAACATATAAATTGAGGGTGCCAATATATAAAGGCCAGGTTAAACCGATGCGGATGGCCTTACCCACCCCGCGCGCGCACCGAACATCGCCCCAGGTGGTTTGCCAGCCATTACTTGGCCTTTCCTTAACCGACCCTAACCTCAGGGCGGCTATAGCACGGCTTGGCCGCCTGCCCTGGTACCCCACTTTCCCCACCCTTATATAGCTCGCACCCTTCCCCAATCTAAACACCTCACCCCTCATTAGAAATGGTTAAAGCAGTTGTTGCAGGTGCCGCTGGCGGGATTGGCCAGCCCCTTTCTCTTCTTTTAAAGACGTCGCCGCTCATTGACGAGCTCGCGCTTTACGATGTCGTAAACAGCCCCGGCGTGGCCGCGGACCTTTCGCACATCTCCACGCCGAGCCCCGTTGAAGGCTTTTTGCCCGACAATGACGGCCTTGCCAAGGCAGTGAGCGGTGCCGATATCGTTATTGTGCCCGCTGGTGTTCCCCGCAAGCCCGGAATGACGCGCGACGATTTGTTCAAGATCAACGCCGGCATTGTTGCCGGAATCGCCGAAGCCGTTGCGAAATACGCGCCCAAAGCGTTTTTATTGATCATTTCGAACCCCGTCAATTCGACGGTGCCCGTTGCCGCTGACGTTTTGAAGCGGCACAACGTGTTCGATGCACGCCGTTTGTTTGGCGTCACGACGCTCGACACTGTGCGCGCGAAGACGTTCATTGGCGGTTTGACGAAGACCGAGCCGAAGCAGGTGAGTATTCCTGTGGTTGGCGGCCACTCAGGCACGACAATTGTGCCGTTGTTGTCGCAGGCCCAGCCCTCGGTTGCCTCGTTGAGCGAGCAACAGAAGAAGGATCTCATTAACCGCATTCAGTTTGGTGGTGACGAGGTCGTCAAGGCGAAGGCCGGTGCGGGCTCGGCAACGTTGTCCATGGCCTACGCTGGGTTCCGGTTTGCGCAGTTCGTGCTCGAGGGTCTCAAGGGCAACGGCGGCACCACGGTGTCGTACGTGTACCTTGCAGGCATCCCCGGTGGCGAGGAAGTGCAGAAGGAGCTCGGTGTCGACTACTTTGCGCTGCCGATCACGTTCGGCCCGCAGGGTGCCGAGAAGGTCACGAATGTGTTGGCGAACATCACGTCCGAGGAGCAGGCGCTGGTTAAGGAGGCGATTCAGGGGCTTCAGGGCAACATCCAGAAGGCCCAGGAGTTCTCTGTGTCCCGAGAGTCTAAGTAAGTATCCCCAACAGATTTCCGCCTACGCGCCGGCTGAAATTCTGCGGTGCCGGGCTCAATCCGGAACTGAGTACTAATCGTCTCTCAAGAATTTAAGGAATGAGTCTAGAATTGGAAGGAAAAAAGTATTTGTTTTTTAAGTTTGCAGTATATTTCGCTACATTTCAACGAACGCGTCAAATTATAGAAGCTAAAGGGTCAAATATAAGCAGACTACTGCCAACAAGTTGCGTTGATGAGAAGTTTTGGAGCTGCTAACGCTTAAGGCAGTTGAGATACGAATGCCGCCGCTACAATTGCCCATCTCAGTTCGCGTGCCGTTAAAGACACACCGCTGAGACGGACCTGAAACATATATGGAGCATGGAGCTCCCAGCTATTGGAGAAATTCCTGCAGCGCCCGGAAGTCCAGGCTTCAAATCAGAAGTATCTGAACGACCCGGACGCTTGGAACAAACTTATCAACAGCCCGTTGGCGCGGAAACTGGAGGAAGAGATGACTTCTACCTCTGATTCGAACGACGGTAAGAAGTAGGACGTACGCGTTCACTTTTAGATTGGTTGTGCAATACATGTGTAATTCATATAATTAACTGCTATAAACGAGGTCCTGCAATCACCTCAGGTAGGTCTACATTTTCGACACTTTGACGGGTCAAAGGCACCCACCACCTATTATATCGAGCGACCTAAAGTGCCCCAACAGCACTATCACGTGATCAATATTCATAGGGGCCATATCTAACGAAATAAGTGGTGAATGGCGCGCCCCATGATGTGGTCAACATATCGCACCACATCTACGGGAGCCACGCAGTATAATGGCTAGCTTGAAATATTCCGATGTAGTTAGATGGGTTATGTAGAGCTCCCAGCCATTTTACCTGACCTCAGGGGCCCAATTAAAAGATGGCACGAAATGGGTACCCAGACTCGACGGCTCCGAAGGGGTCGCGGCCGATGGGGGCCCAACGGCCCCGCCTGACGTGATTTATTGCGCCATGCATGCAACATATACCCACGTCCCACGTGGCCTTTGCTTATCGATTCTAAGCTGAATTATTCACGTTCTCCCGGCTAATTCCGTGCATTGCTTACGCTGCTGACGCTGATTACACCGTTAATTGTCGGACTGCCGATGAAGGTTAGGGCTAACGGCGCGTGCTTGCACGGCTGGATTTCAAGTATAAATACACCCCCCCTAGCTTTGTATTTAATTGTATCCCAGAGTTATCTATCAATTCGCTAAATCTTTCAAAATGTCTTCTGCTTCTGCTTCCTTCATCAAGAACATTGCCACTCGCCGCACCGTTTACGGCCTTTCGAAGAAGAACTTCCCTCTGACACACCAGCAGGTCGTTAAGCTTCTTGAGGATGTCATTGCCCACACCCCCTCGAGCTTCAACAACCAAACGAACCGTGCCGTTGTTGTGTTCGGTGCTGACCACGACAAGCTGTGGGACGTCATTGTTCGCGGTGCTTTGAAGGCGATCCTCCCGCCTGAGCAGTTCGAGCAGAGCAGCAAGAAGATCGACGGCTTCGCTGCTGCCTACGGCACTGTTTTGTTCTTTGAGGACACGGCCACCATCAAGCAGTTCGAGGAGCAATTCGCCATTTACGCCCCGAACTTCTCGCACTGGGCTGACCACAGCTCTGGCTCGGCCCAGATCAGCTTGTGGACGGCATTCGCGCTCGAGGGCGTCAGCGCTAACCTCCAGCACTACAACGAGTTGATCGCTGAGCAGGTGCAGGCCGAGTTCGACGTGCCGGCCAGCTGGAAGCTTGTTTCGCAGCTCGTTTTCGGCACGAAGGTTGCTGAGCCCGGAGAGAAGTCGACGCTCCCGTTCAGCGAGACCATCAAGGTTATCAATGAGTAGGTTATTAACGAGTAGATAGTACGTATTTCAATGATTATTTTTATAAACTTGGCTATTTTTAGCATGGGTGGTTCCCCTTGCCCTGAACACTGTGTGGCTGCAAGTGGAAGGAGATGCCGCAGGGGGGTGGTGGTGGTGGTTTAGGGCGCAATCTTCCAGGCACACACTCCCACCTCGCAGATCAATTTGACAGCAATCCAATGTTCATTTGTATTCCTATTCCTTTAGATCCTTTTATCAGGTTTTTCCAGTGGCTTTTCTCGTGCTGTGGCCGTGCTGGTGATGGACAGTAACTGGCTTTAGGAAAGGGCACCGGCGGACACTGGAGCACTGATATGCGGAGCACTGATATCTGGAGCACTGATATGCGGAGCACTGATATGCGGAGCACGCGGAGCACGGATCTTAACTGCTGGCTGCCAGCTACGCAGCTGCAGAAAACGTGCGTTTTACTTAGCAACTAAGCTACAATCAGAAGATCGGTTAATATTATGTACTTGCTGCCTTAGGGAGTATGCAGCCATAGGGAGGTCGGGTAGTGGGGGGGCCTTTAAAACCCTGCTGTATTTCAAGCTTCGGCACCCACCCTCCCGACATCGTCCCAGTCCGTGCACCCACCCAAACCGCTTGTGCACCGACAGTTCTTAAAACACCAATTAGAATTCATTTAAGTAAGTGACACTTTTGGTTTTAAAAGCATTGCCTGAATTAAAAACACGGTCGTGAGAAAACTATAAAAATTCGGCATGAAACGGGCAACGCGGGATGAAGACGATGGCAGCGAGTTGCTGGCCGTGCCGCCAGTTCTGGCCGACGAGCGTTTGCCAGATAAACGTGCTCGATCAGGTTCGCCGCCTGTTGTACAGGGCCCGCTCGTGTTTGACAGTTCAGGTGCCAAGTTGCAGCAATCGGTGCTATCAGCAAAACCATCGAGTTTGCCCGGCGTGCATCGCCTTGCGCCCTCGCAACCAGCTCCAGTGAGGCTATGGGCACCGCACTGGCCCCCCAGTCATTTCGTAGAGATGGATGTGGCCGAGCTGTTGCATGGCATCAATGGAAAGTGTATTTTTATATTCGATGCGAGGCTATCTAATGAAGATCTGGGAATTACTGGCTCGGCAGGATTGCAGATGCTGCTGGGGAACCCAGTTATTCGCCAGTTCGGCATTCTGGTTGGTAGGTACCCTCCCACTGATGCAGGTGTACAGGCATACATTCCTGTGGTGCAGGACCCCGTAGGTATTCTGGAGATAATGTGCCGCTACGATGCGTATTTGGGCCCAACTGCAGTGCTGGTTAAAGACAACGAGGTGCGAGCCACCGCGATGCTGGGCCGGCCACCCACGGAGCTGCAGCGCGTGCTTGATGAATGGAGGTTAGCGTAGTTAAATCAAAATAGTAAAAATTAGCATCATATTAAACGACACACACCAAACTGAGCGGTGTGTGCATAAACGGTGTGTGTATAAATAGCGCTTCGAGGGTACGGAACCCGCTAGTTTTAAACGGCCAATCCTGCGTGCGGGACGGGCCCCGCTGCGTTCTGTATGCGAGGCTCGAAGCGTACCTGAGCACCCGCCTATGGCATTTATGAGGTGCGCGGAGGTCCTTGGCCGAGGATCAACGTCCAATATAATCCCCGAGGCTCTTGTCCGTAGCGCCTTGGTTTCAATGCGGACGACATACCACGTATAAACATATACTCGTACAGACTATATATATATATATATTTTCCCCAGCATGCAATGCTCACCTTCCAAAGCCATTCGCACTGCCCACAATGCACCTCGCACGGACCTCCGCACAAGTTTAACACATGTAACTTTACATCTGCGTAAGCTACACCTATATAATAACTCTTAGGGCCCCACACACCGTTGCAAACGCTGCATCACCTTGAACCAAACGAACCCGATCAAAGTGGCACCTCCAACCACACCGGCCTTGTATTCCGTAGATTTGCCCGTTAAGAACGGATACGGATAGAATTGGTTGCGTTTAAACGTCAACTCAAACCAGTACCAGTACGCTCCGCCAAACACACTGAACACCAAAAACGGCAAAACAATGCCGTACCGCCAACGCCTTTGGGCGAAAACCGTTGCACTCAACGTTTCAAACACAAACGGCAGCAAATGAACCTTGATATCCTGCTCAACGGTCAACATATCAAACCGTTCGTCATGAACGCTGTGGGGGTTCGTTAACTTCACGGGCCAGTACGTGGCGAACACCACAGCCTCGAGCGACGCACTTGCGACCAATAGCAAGTTCTGGACTTTGGCTAAAATGCGTAAATTCGTGAGTAAAGCGAGCACGGAGAACAGTTGGTGCAAATAGCTGAATCCGAGGCTGATATTCGTGATGAAAATAAAGTAGCGCCCGAAACACGTCTGGACAACTTCGGAGGTGCCATGGAAAATGACTTGGAACGCGGTTGAATAGATGTAAAGCGCGGAGGCCGAGAGGGCCAGCGCAAGTGCGTAGCGGACAGCGTGCATGCAAGTAGGGTTCGGAGGTGCCCCGAGACATATACTAATATGCACGTGCTCCGAATAGAATACACCTACCATCACAATCTGTACTGCTCCAGAGGTCCTCGGTTACTTCCTACCTAGTAGTCCTAGGTTACTTCAACACACCACAATCGGTTGATTTTTTAGTCGGGATCTGGGCTGCTCACTTAAGATGGCTTCAAAGGTCCTTAACTATGTACTGCCTACCAAGATGTATATTTAATCAAGACGGGCCTTCTTCCCTCCACGTTTCGGCGTGTACTCTGTAGGGTGCAGTCGCCGAATGTGCTGCTGCTTGTGCGTTGCTGCTTTACGACCCTTGAAATCACGGCCGCAGATATGGCACACTTCCACGCGCCCTTCCTGCTGACTTCCATCCATTGGCGATCCCGGAGTCGACTGCCGGTACGTGGTGTTTGGAAGGGCCATCCCCATCGAAACACTTAAAGTAATTGGAGGCAGCGGCATTGGCGACCGCATCATGTGGGTCGGAGTCCCCGCGTGCGACTCCAATTCCGTTGTGGAGTCAAAATGTTGACTAGAAGCCGGCCGCGGCAAATTAGCCGGAGATCCGCCGTACCCCGGTGATGTGCTGCGCTGCGTTCCATACGTCGCCTGCTGCTGCGACGGCGCGGGCAATGCATGCTGCTGCCGGTGGGGCGCACTCATACTTTTAACATCGTCCAATTCATTAGGCTTACGATAAGAACCTGGGCTCGGAGTCGGAGTAGCGGAGCCCGAACGGTTAGAACCGTTGGGACCCTGCAGGTTGTGAGCGACCGGGATGTTGGGGCGAGCGCCACCGATTGCATGTGGGGGCAACGGCAAGAATTGGCCCTGCAGCTGCCCGAATGCCAGCCGTTTTTGTTCCTCGTATTGGAGGGATCCCATGGGGCCAATAATCCCGGTTACCGGGATGTGGGTTAAAAACGGGTGCATGAGCGGTTGGCCACCGGGGATTGGTGCTGGCGGAACATACGCACTGGCAATCACCGTTTCGGTGGGAGGATATGGAGGCAGCGGCTGCGGTGGAGCGTTTGGAACGAAAGGGATGCCGTCAATGGCATCGATCGCGTTGCATATGGCTAAAAGGCCGATACTGTCGTAGTAAGAGGGTCCAATACCCATGCTTTAGAGAGATGCGCACACAACTACCTGCGGATCAAGAGTAGACCTCTTCGTGTTACACTTCCTTTGTGGGCTTAGTACCGGGCTAAATTTCAATTAGCCGATCGGTCGTGTAAGGGGGAGGGATTCCTTGCCCTGGTGGATAAGTTGAGAGTGAGCTGCAACCCTTGACCTGCATGGTTGGGAGTTTACTTGCATAGTTGGGAGTTTACTTGCATAGTTGGGAGTTTACTTGCATAGTTGGGAGGTTTGGCTGCATGTGACACGCGTCAATGGTCTAAAACATACTGGATGGCACCTACAAGCGATGCCAATGCTTGTGTGATCGGCAGTATATGTACTGAATATTTGATACTGACGTCTTGGCTAAAGGGTGTGGCACAACAGTTAGCAATTGGCGAACCGCATTTGGCATACAAGGTGCACGGGCTATAAGGCTGTTGACTGTTGTGGCCGTTGCCGATTGCAGTAATATTAATGTCTATCACTTATGGTGTGAATAAATAATAAATAACTAAACGAGCAAAACCGCATTTACCGTGCCGTCGCGGTCGGGCTCGTTTGTGATCTGCGCGTATTTACCCCACACGACTTTTCCCCCAGCAGTAACCAACCCGAGCTCGCTAACGTTGACTTCAATGATAGTGCCCCGCGTAAGCACGCCAAGCTGCGTGTACATTGGGCTCTGAGGGTTCTTCTTAACTGACAAAATAGGCAACGAAACAGTAACCCCCAGTTCAGGATGGGTAACATTGGCTTTCTTCTGTCGCAACGCACTGGGGCGAATGATCCGCTCCATTTTAACGGGCCGTCGAGTAAAACCATCTCCCACGAACGTGTGCTTTGTGATCATCCGTTTCCAGCTCTTGTGCTGACGCTTACCAGTTTTAAGCGATTTAAACATCTCATCCTCGGCAATACCGCGAACTTTCGGCAACGGGACGTGGAATTTGTCCGCTTTTTCCAGTCGTTTCTGTTTAATGCTCGTTGACAGTGCCTTTGCCGTGTTCGGCTGCTGACGATCCAAAAGGTACGCGGGCAGGGCTTCACTTGAAGGTGCAGCCTCGCCATTGCCTTTGACTTTACTTTGCTCGTGTTGTTTAATCTTCTTCTTCATCTCAGCCTTCTCGGCGTACCGCTTTTTAGCGAACATTTTCGCACGGTGGCCACGCAAATTCTGCGCATCTTTAGCTACACGGTGGCCCTCACGGGCCTCACGCTTCCGTTTTCGCTCCTCGAAGTCGAGCCGGCGGCCGTACTTCTTGATGTGATCCTCAATGTACTCGTTCTGAGGCATTGGCTATGGTGGTGGAATCAGTATATACTTTTTTTTCTCTTTTCAAAAGCGTAAGGGAAGTGGGTTAGGTCATTATTGGGTTGAGGGTTAGGTCGGAGGTCACACTGAAAAATTTCCCCGGCTGAGAGTTGTATATGGATGCTATTGAACCAGTAATTACGAGTTTGTGCGACTCAATTGACCAAGGAAAGTTTTTCGATGATGTACTGCTGCAGGATACCGAGGATGGCATCTCGTTGCTTGCATTGAAGGCCGAGGCTCTGCTGTCGTACATATCGAACTTGCTGTTTGTGGCCGCAGCTCAGCTCGAACATAACACCGAAGTGTTTGAAGAAGCTCGCGCGCGCACCATTGAGCAGCGCGTAGTAATTGAAAAAGGCATTAAGGGCTTAGAAGCGAAAATTGCCTATCAAATTGACAAGGTGCTGCGTGCCCACAAACGGGCCGAGGACCGGGCTGAACAGGCCGAAGCCACGGCCGCACGGGCTGCTGATGCATCGGATTCTGAGGATGATTTGATGTCGTACAAGCCCAATGTTGCCAGCATGAAATCCGCGGGTGACGACGATAGTGATGGTGGGCTCGATGATGAGGACAAAAAACGGTACGTTGTGCCGAAAATCTCAGCCACAATGCCGTCATTCGAAAAGGATCGTGTGGAGCGTGCACCCAAACGGCGCAATTTTGCTATGGAGGAGTACCTTCGCGACACAAACGAAGCGCCGGTGGCAGAGCCATCGATTGGTAGTCAAATCATGGACTTTGGCCGTGGTGGCGAGCGTACAGCCCGCGAACGGCAGAAAGAAAAAGAAATCAAGGCTTACGAAGAGGCGAATTTCACCCGAATTTCCAAAGTGTCGGGGAAACGTGCCCGCAAGGAGGCCGCCCAGCGCCAGCGCGATGCGGTCACGAAATCTTTCTTTGGAGAAGACTGGGGATTCCTCGATGGCGAACGCAAGAAACGCAAGAAGCATTGAGCACTATTTATTCATATATATACTTGGAAATCATGAGTTTTTTTTTATTTCTCAAATGCTCTTTTGGAAGAGACGAGAAAGACTTTTAGAAGACGTAAGGAATGTAAATGTACGGGCAACGCCGCTTATACTCCTCCCAGTCCTCGCCGTACTTCTTAGCACACTTCTCAAAGTCACGTTTGGTGCGGTGCAGAATCATGAAGAAAAAGAACACCGGGTAGAAGTACGGCAAAGGCGAATTGAACCCGGTGATGAGCGCCCAGCACAGGTTCTGCGTGAAGTCCGCCGTGTAGTGCGCCTTGCGCGCGTACTTGAACCAGCCATCAGTAAGCAAAAGGGAGCCCGAACTTGTCTTGATATAATCCGGGTTCTCCAAAATCGTGTAAGGCAGTACGGGCCAGGCCTTGCGGTACACTAACTTGTTCTGCATCTTCAGCCTGAACGAGTTCTTCTGCCCGTTGCCTGTGTCAAAGAAGTAGTAGGCCACCGTAATCAGCACCCACAGGAAGGCCTGGTACGTGTTGCTAATCTCATAATCCTTAGGATCGTGCGTGTACAAGTACAAAGTGTTGTAGCAATACGTGAAGGGCACGCCGCTGATGTTCCAAAAGATCAGCATGAACCCGAACTTTTCGTAAAACATATCCCACGACGGCACAATAAGATGTTCTCCCTTAGCACACGCATTGCCGTAGAGCCACGTACCATAAAACACAAACCAGGCCTGACCAGTTACATGGCCATAAACTTCATACTGGTGCAAAACGAGCGCTAATGCCAAAAAGATCAAGGTGAACCACGGTAAACGTACCTCAAAGAACAGTTTGTAATCGACCTTGCCGAGCCGCGGGTACAACGGACCGCCCATGAAGAAGTCATGGATGAAATTACCGGACATGCGGACCTGTGTGCCTTGCACAATTGATGTAACATACACATAAACTGAGAAGGCGAACCCAATAATGATCGACACGGTCATGATCTCACCGAAATGATCGAGGATCGTGGGCAATTTGAAAACGTCGGTGAAATGCAAACCCAAAACAACAGCAAGTGAGAAGTAAAGGGCCTGATAAGCATTGCAGTAGTACGGGAGGTGGCGGCCTAAATGAGCAACATAAACACCTTCGGTCCATAACCCTCCCGGTAGCCACAGGGCCAGCACTAATTGGAACAAGAAGTAGCCACCTTCAATTGCCCAAGCAAGACGCGTCGGGTAGCAGTGGACATATGCCAACCGCGCAACCCGTTTAACAAAGTCCACAAACGACTCACCAGCTACTGGTGTCATAAACTGGCCGTCGTTCGCTACTAAACACACGTAGAGGTACCACATGAGCAGTGGGAACCCGATCATCATTGCCAGGTTGCCCGGCCAGTACCCGAACTCGCGCTCGCCGTTGTAAACAGTGACGTCGAGAGACACAGACTTGACTTCTGGCTCTTTTGACTTTGACTCCGGCTTCGACTCCGGCTTTGACTCCGGCTTTGACTCCGGCTTTGACTCCGGCTTCGACTCCGACTTTGACTCCGACTTTGCTGTACGACGCGTGCGGGTAGTCGGAGCAGTTTGAGCAGTTTCGGCCGTTGTTGCTGCGGCTTTGCGCGAGCGCGGACGGGCTGCTTGCGGTGCTGGTTCGACTTCTTCAGCACGCGCATTTTGGCCGGCCGTTGCCTCACGGGCCGCTGCCTCACGGGCTTGTTTTCGGGTGGTTGCCATTACGACTGTTTTGGTTGCTGCAACCCTAACTGCCTAGTTGGGGTTGCGTCCCGGTGAGTACGGCAGCTTAAATACGAAAAAAGATATTCTATTTGTTATGTGCATAGCTTTATGCAGTCTTTGTACATCAACATTGTATGGGCAGAGCCACTGAGCGATGAGTAAAACGTTTAACTGATGATTACACGTATATCTAATCGTAATTTTTAGAAGTATTCGATCCCCATCTCGGTTTTGGCCGTCTCAAAGTAGCTGTAGATCGTCGTAACTGCTAGCAAAATACTCGATCCGGACCCCAATGCGCCCAACAGATCCGAGCCCACCGACAACAGCCCAATTGCTGCACCACCAAGGTAAGCCGCGGTCGGGATCAGCCGCTTCAGTTCCTTGTATGCAGACTCTCGCGCCCCCAAGATCGTCATGTCCTGGTCACGCAGCTGCCGAGCAATCTCACGCGGCCCCGTCGAGCTGACTTCTAACCACAAACTGGAGAAACTGGCGCAAACACCCACAACAAACAGAACGTAGCCTACCGTTTTCAAAGGATCTATAGCCATGTCATGCCATGACTGCGGTGGCACAATGTAGTAGGCAATACCGCGCACGGGAACCAACTGACCCGTGCCTGCTCGGCTCGTTTCCCACGTACCCAAGATCCGCGTGAAAATGTTTTCCGGGTACCTCGTAAACAGCAATTGCGAAATCATCACGACGTTCTGCGTCAGTGCGCTCTGCAGCATGATCGGCGTAGTTGAGGTGTAAAACAGCTTGATCGGGAAGTTCGCAACGGTGCCGCGCATCTTCCCGCTGCGGATCGGCAGTTCTACTTGGAACCGTTGCAGGTAAATAACGATCAAAAACACACTCAGCGTCACCAATACTTGTGAAACGTTCGGCAAGTTCGTGCGGGTGAACGCCTCAATCAAAGCCTGCCGTTTCGACTTGCGTTTCGCCAACAAATGCACCAACGCGAGCAATGCACCTTCAAATTCAGGTCCGCGAGCACCGGTAACGGTGTTGGGCGAAAAGCACCGCCACATCACCTGCTCGCTCGTGTTCGTAGTCACAAACAAAGAGGTGCCCGTGCCGAGCCCATAACCTTTTTGCAGTAGTTCATCGAGCAGAATCACAATGAAAGCAGCAAAAACAAGCTGCACAATCAAAAGCATGCACACACCGGTGCCCAAACTCGTGGGCACACCGTACATGCCCGTAAGCACGTACGCCGTGGCCTGGCCGATCGCTAAGATAAAAGCCAGGAACTTTTGCGCGCTTTCCAACAATTCGCGGTCGCGGCGGTCGTCTTTATTGACTTCGACGATTCCCGCGGCCAGCAACAGCTGGAACACCATGTTACTGGACATGATCGGTGCGATGCCGAGTTCCATTAAAGTACCGCGATTTGACGCCAACATCATGCGTAGCCACATGATCGGGTCGCTCGTGTCGCTAGAAACGATGCCGTACAGGGGGATTTCGCCCATAACGAGGAAGATAATTAACACGACGGCAGTCCATAGCAGCCGTTGTTTAAAGGGAATCTTGCGCTGGGGCTTGATGATCCCGGGCAAATACGGAGCGAATGGGCTCACCAGGTCGAGAAACCGTACGCCGGCCATAGTGTTGGTGTGCACTTAGTGTGTTGATGGGCACAAATTTACGTGTTCAAATTGCCCATACATACGCGTATATCGATTAGTCACCCCCCCCCCCCCCTGCCAGCTGCACACCCCACGACCTAGGCGGTTTATGAACCCCACGCAGATGCGAAGTGCGCAGCAAGTAAGGAAATAACAGCGTAGGAAGAAGCAATGTATTCTAATTAGTGCAGCGGTGAGAGTGCCGGGAAAGTAATAATTACATATATTTGCCGGGCAGAGATTTTATGTGATGCGTGCGGTTTAATACGAAGGCTATTTTTAATACTGGCAGACAACCCTACTTATACTCGCTGGGCTACCCTTTGCCAACGACAGGCGGCAATAGCTCAGTTGGTTAGAGCATAGGATTGCAAATCCTGGGGTCCCGAGTTCAAATCTCGGTTGTCGCTTTCTTTTTTCCCACTCGCCGCATGAGTGTTCACGCCACTCAGTTGAGTACGTGCATTTAGCGTGTATCTAAATTCAATAATTTTCGTGTCCAATTTGTAGTAGCTTTTTTTTTTCTAAGGCTCATATCCTGCCTGGTTGGGCCGACGCGCTTCGGCGTGGCGCTGCATATCGGCGCGCAACCCACGTGATGATGGCCTACGCGAGCAGTTCCAACACACCACTTACTGCGTGTTGTTACTTCCAAATTGACCACTTACAACCCCTAACTACTAAATGTCGTGGCAAGCCTACGTTGACAACCTTGTTCAGTCGCAGAAGGTCGACAAAGCCATTTTAGCGTCGCGTGCAGGCGATTCGATTTGGGCGCAGACCGCGGGCTTTTCGCCCTCCGCTGAAGAGCTGAAAGCGATCGCTAAAGGTTTTGACGACCCCAGCGAGCTGCAGGCGAACGGGCTGCGGGTTGGCGGCGAG
The DNA here is from genome assembly GCA_030572815.1 of Starmerella asiatica. Taxonomy (NCBI): domain Eukaryota; kingdom Fungi; phylum Ascomycota; class Dipodascomycetes; order Dipodascales; family Trichomonascaceae; genus Starmerella; species Starmerella asiatica. The sequence goes on along the minus strand of JAJMBI010000100.1, from coordinate 15,871 downwards.
AAGTACTTTGTTGTTAAGGCAGAGGACCGCAGCATATACGGCAAGCTCGAGCAGGACGGCATTATTGCCATTCGCACGGCCCAAACCATCCTGATTGCCCACTACAAATTCCCTGTCAGTGCTGGAGAGGCGATTAAGGTGACCGAGGCTATGGCCGACTACCTCGTCAGCGTTAACTACTAGGTGGGTATATAAATCTAATAAGTAAACCACAATGCACCCCCGGCAATGGGTAAACGGCAAATACCCACACTCGATCTGCTGGGCCAAGCAGAAATTAGTTAAAATTTAAAGGCAATCGATAGGACGAACGGGTCGGGGTGAGGCGAGACCCAGCAGGCTAAGCGGCTAAGAAGTAAACTCTACAAAAAGCTAATTTTAGTATCATATAGGCAAAATATTGCCCGTGGCGAACCGTTCCACCAACGGAGACACGGTTCTGCTGTTCAAAATCGGCCCAATCACCGGCAATTGCCGTAAGAACGCGATTATCACGCCGGTGAAGTCAGCGAACAGGTTTAAAATGCCAAACACTTCCACGAGAAACCCCGTGAACGCCCATTTACGCAGCACCATAACGAGGCCCGTTAGGAAGCATGCAGTGCCGCGCCATTTCCGCCGCGGCGTGAAGTAGCTGAGGGTGCGAGGGATTCCGAGAAATACCGCGAGTCCTACGATGAACAATAGATTGCCGAACGATAGTAACCGTGCATCGAAAAACGATACGATGCCGATCAGGAAACACATCCCGCCGGATGCCAACAAAACAGCACCAATTTCTAGAATGGTTAGCAGTGTTCAACACCAGTGAAATGGAGGGGTGGGAAGTACTTACTTTGTATGTCAGTGAGCCAGACCATCGTAAACTCACGCACGCGTTATCTTTTTTTTTTTTAATAAATGTCCGGATTTATCGAGCCCGGGAAAATACCCGATTCGATCCGTAAAGGGTGTGGGTAGATAGGGCGGCGCGTTAAAGGCTTGGGCCTGTTGCCACCACACCTTTTGGTTGGGAGTACAGAAATGAGTCGTAGTCGCCCTAGATCAGGCGTTGAGCTGTTTTAAGCGTGCAATAAGCGTGAGGGTTAATGTGAGGTGTTTAAGTGTGAGGGGGTGGGGCGGGGCAAGCCATACACTATCTGCAGGCGTGCAGGGTTCGGCGGCTCTGCGGGGTGGAGTAGTATGTACAGTAAACCACAAGCATGCCCCCCCCCCACCCTCACTGAACCTCATCAAACAGTAAATTCCACACTACTTTCCACGAATTAGGCAGTTTACGAAGTTTAGATCGCTAATAATTAAAACCTAGAAATTAACCGCGACAAGTTTCCGTGCCGCCGGACGCAATTTATCAGGGCAAGGACTGCGCCCCAATCCCCACCTCGCTAAGTCAAGCCCCGGCCCACCCCACGAAACTTGCATTGAATTCGATTCATACCATTCGCCAATGCTGCATCTGTCAAATGCCCATTTCCTGGACGATCAAAACCGGTTAGTGACCTTACGAGGCGTGAACTTCGCCGCTGATGTGAAATTCCCTGCGAAGGGAACAAATCACTATAAAAACTCGCCCTGCACGCTTGAAGAGGCTGACGAGCATTTTGCCCGCCTGAAAGCCATTGGCTTTAACTGCCTGCGTTTCCTATATGTTTGGGATGCCTTACAGCCCGATCATCCTGATGAAATCGATGAGGAATACATCGATTATGCGATTGCCATGGTTCGCAAGGCCATTGAAAAGTACGACTTCTACGTGTTCATGGACCCCCACCAGGACATCTGGTCGCGGTTCAGTGGCGGCAGTGGCGCCCCGTTGTGGACACTGCATGCTGCTGGTCTTGATCCGGACTATTTCCATGAAACACACGCGGCAATGATGTGGGACCCCACGGTGAAAACACCCAAAATGCAGTGGGCCTCGAATTATCATCGGTTAGTATGCCAAACCATGTTTACGCTGTTTTTTGCTGGGCCCGAATACGCTCCTGGAGCCATACTGAATGGCGAGAACGTTGGTGACTACTTGAAAAACAAGTACTTTTGGGCATTACGGCATTTCATGCAACGGTTCAATGATGCTAAATTGGGCCCCAAGCTACTGGGATGGGAGTCGTTGAATGAACCTGGTCATGGGCTCATTGGCTACGACCATTTAGGGAAGTTCCCTAAAAGCCGCACCCATGTCAAAATCGGCACTGCTCCGACACCGGTCCAAGCAATGCTGCTCGGTCAGGGGATTGCTCAGAATGTGGAATCCTATAAATTCACGAGTTTTGGATTGAAACGCGTGGAGGAATCGACGCGGGTGGCACCGCGACGTGGGACGTGGTTGGACCCTGAGAAGTTGCAGGCCTTGGACAAGAAGTACGGTTGGAAACGGTCGTGGCCCGGCGGCTGTATTTGGGAACTGCATGGGATCTACGACTCGAAGACGCAGAAGTTGCTTAGGCCGCGGTATTTTAGGGATGCCCACAAGAAGAGTATGCGGGAAGTGTCGCCCTCGGGGTCGTCGAATTCGAGTAAAGGATCTAAGCTAAACAACAGCTCGCGGGGATCGGCAGTGCCGGCGTCACCGACGCGGTTAGCTCCTCCGGAGAAACCTGAAATCGTGCCGTCACTAACTACCGAAGTCAGCGATGATTCCCGACCGACATCTCCACCTACTGTAGATTCCTCGCCCCCAGCTTCTTTGTACCCGCCGCAACGGGTGTTCTCGTCAACTATATCGTTTGTGGGCCACGAAACGCCCGAAGAATTGGCCGAGTTGGATAAAGACGATTCATGTGAAGTTTGTGATTTAGAGCCGCTCACCGCCAGGTTCCGGGTCAGCGACGATCCTGAAATCCATGTGTTTGTAGACAATTTCTACGTGCGCCACTGGATGGAGTTCTCGCAATTAGTCCGCGAAGTCAATCCGGATTGGTTCCAGTTCATGCAGGCTCCTGTGAATACCCCACCACCACACATGCAGCGGCTATACCCTGGTCTCATTGACCCCACCCGCGTTGTTTACACCCCGCATTTCTATGATGGGCTGACGTTGATGCTGAAACGGTGGCGGTGGCTGAACGTCGATGCGATCGGCGTGATTCGCGATTTGTACTCGAACCCGATCTCCGCATTGAGGTTTGGCGATGCACGTATCACGCGCAGTTTCGCCCAGCAGTTCGACTTCTTAAAAGAAGAAGGCCGCGAAAGGCTGGGCCGTGATGTGGCATTCTTGATGTCCGAGATTGGGATCCCATACGACATGAACAACAAGAGTGCGTACAATGACGGCTACTGGGACAACCAGATCCGCGCCATGGACGCGAACATTAGGGCCCTGGAGATTACGTGCTGTAACTATACTTTGTGGTGCTACACCGTGCACAACTCACACCAGTACGGCGACCGGTTTGCTGGAGAGGATCTATCTATTTGGTCTCGGGATGACATGACCGAGGAGTTACGGGGTCTGCCCGAGAATGGGCTCAGAGCAGCGGTTTCGGTGGTTCGTCCTGCACCCATTGCGATGGCCGGCGACCTCATTAGCTACGATTTCAACATTCGGCGTTCCACGTTCACGTTGAAGGTGCGCCCTAGTGTCGATGCCCCGAGCCTCATTTATATTCCGCAGTTCCACTTCCCGTTGTTACGCCCGCGCGTCACGGCTTCAGTCACCGCTGGCACTTTAGAAGTCCACGGCCAGGTGCTCGTGTGGAATCACCAGAAGTCTGGTGGGGAACAAACGCTGTTTGTCCAGGGCGAGCCGCGGTTCCGCGATTCCGTGTACTCCTACGTCGAAGGGGTGCACCGCTCGGTCCAGGTGGTCAGCCGTCAGGTCCGGTTCATTGCTGAACGTGTTCGTAACGGGAAGTACCCGGTTTAAGCGGACTGCTGTTCTACATATATATATATAACTTGCATTTGGCCGCTCTTTAATTATTCAATTACATACTTTAAACCGTGATCTCGCTCTTCTCAGCACTGGCAAAATAGTCAGACATCTCTGCGTCCAAATCCGCTGCAGTGCGCCGCTTCTGTTTCGGCTTCTGTTTCGGCTTCTGCTCAGCAGCCGCAGGGGTCTCCACGGCCTTCACGGGCTTGTCACCCGCGTTCTTCCGGTTCCGGCGCCGTTTCGGCTTCGCATCAGCCTTGATGCCAATGCGGTCCGCCAGCGATTTCGGGGGCAACGCGACCGTGGCATCGAGCAGGATTTGGATGGACAAGCGCGCCTTGCCACCGTCGATGGGCTCGTTGTTGAACTTTTCCACCAACTTCTGGGCCATGCCGGGCTTTTCAAACGTGATCGTGTAGGTACCCGTGGGCCTGCCATTCTCGCGGTAGCTGCCCTCGATTTTGCGGATTTTGCCAACTTTCTGGCCAAAGAACTCGCGCACGGCCTGCTCGGTCACGTCCTGCGGCAGGTTCGACACCACGGCGCGTTTCGCACTGGCAACGGGGTTTAACACCGGCAACGGCGCCGGATTGCCGGCCTTCGTGAGTTTCTTTTTGGACTTCGAGGCCGCGGCCAGCGCTTTGCCCAGAGTCTGCGACGAGGCGCCTGACTTCTTAAACACGCCGGACCGACGTTTGCGGCCGCCGCTGCTGATTTTATTGCCAGCAATGATCGCGTCGAGGCCCTGGTTGATGCTTGACATTTTGGAGGTAAGAAACGTGGCTGGCCGGGGGGGCCGATTAGTCACCTTGCCCAATTTTCGAGCGTGGCGATCTTGGGCCCCACGATACGCACGGAGTGCATGGACGCTGCAGGACAAGATCTATTGGGTTCTCAACAAGTTGTGAAGTCCACACTGGCTTTCTTGGTTTCGTTTAGATAAAATGATGTATTACATACGTGCTGCGCAGCTGAAATGTACTGATTTGATGCAAGTCTGGCGTACTACATACGTGCTGTGCAGTTGAAAAGTATTAGTTTGGTGCAAATTATATACTGATAAGGCTACATAGTAAACCCTAGGGTTTGATTTTTCAGGGACCCTTACCTTCCAATATCGGGCTGTCACCTGCCATTCCTAAATTAATCTCACATCTTGCACTTTTTAACTCGATAGCTTAGCACTCAATTCAAGCCGCACCGTGCATTTCATCAATATTATGATACATCGCTATCGATAATAAAAAAAAAAAGAAAAAAAGAATAATTATGGGTCCACTGCAGAGAGCAAAAATGCAACGTAGCCTGGGACTATCTTGTACGTTTTGATATGAGCTGCGTGCACAAACACATGCAATGCCTGCTCCAGCAATGTGATGTCGCGCACCTGAACAGCAACAATTGCCCTTGAAATACGCGGGCATGATCGCCAAACGCTTTGAATGGCCTCAATAAATGGAGTTAAAAGGTACTCGTTGAACACGGTGTCGCAAGCCACTACAATGCCATCATCTTCAATTCCAGCAAACTCATGCTTTTCCCAGTCGAATTCACGGATCTCTACATTATCAATGCCATCGCAATTGCGGGCCAAGAGCTTGAGTAATGGGTGCTGGTCCGTGGCAATGAATCGGTGCACATATGGGTGCAGCAGCACGGGCAAAGCACCCACACCACTGCCAAGCTCCACCACGGTTTTACTGACTACAAACGACTTTAATGGACTGGTTAGCACCCATTCAGCAAATAACGGCGTCACTTTCCACACGCACGCGCCGGTGGTTTGCTCGTACAGCAGCGAGATGGACTGGGTTATTAAAACACCGTCAATTTCGATTTTGTTGGCGCGCTCAATAATTCCTAAATGGTTTTCGCTTGGCTCACTGCCCAGCTCGGCAATGTACTCGTCGATATTTTCTTCGGTTAATTCCATAGGCGGCAGTTGTGTCAAGCCATTTGATCTTCCTAGGGCCATTGGTCCTAGCCGGTGGGGGGGGGGGTCCCGGAGGTACGGGCAGCTGGCCCCCCCCCATTACCGAGCCCATGCGGGCTAAGGAACACATGTGGAAACGGCTCGTCCTTTTGGTTGCAGCGTTGGAGCGTGTAGCATTTTTTCTTTGGGGCCTGTACCAAGATAAACACATGGTCCCCCGGTACACGGATGTAGATTATTTCGTGTTTACTGATGCTGCCCGCTTCGTTGCCCATGGTGGCTCCCCTTACGACCGCGATACGTACCGGTACACACCGCTCGTTGCTTGGCTACTGGTGCCAACCAGCTACCCGCATCTTTTCAATTTCGGCAAGCTGCTTTTCATGCTCGGAGATCTCGTCGCGGGCGATCTGATCATCCGCGTGCTGCAGCACCAGGGCTACTCGCAAAGAAAAGCATGTTTGTATTCGTTGGTATGGCTTTTAAACCCGATGGTAAGTGCCATTTCCACCAGAGGTTCTTCAGAAGGTTTGCTGGGGGCAATTGTTATGCTAATGCTGTGGACGGCTGATAACCACCAGTATTTCTTGGCAGGATTGGCGGCAGGCTTTGCGGTACATTTCAAAATATACCCTTTCATTTACGTTCCGACGATTCTGTACAACATGGGCCCCGCCAATTTGAACCCGTTTGTGCGCAAGCGTCTTGTGTTTATAGCCGGGTGTTTACTGGCCTTCGGCAGCTTAACCGCCTTGATGTGGTTTGTTTATGGCCACGAATACCTGGAGCACTCGTGGATACATCATCTGGTGCGTTTAGACCACCGCCACAACTTCAGTATTTATTCAACGGTGCTGTACTACGCATCGGCAAGTGCCGATCCGGCAAGGTTCGCGTTTGAACACTGGGCGTTTGTGCCGCAATTGCTGCTGGCCGGTGTGATAATTCCGTTGGTGTACGCTAGACGCAATCTGGCGTGCACAATGGCCGTGCAAACGATCATCTTTGTCGCATACAACAAGGTGTGCACTTCGCAATATTTCTTATGGTACATGGTCCTGCTGCCGTTCTTCATTCCGCGGATGCGTAATTCTAAACTGGTGTGGCTTTCCGGTGTGGCATGGGTCGTGTTCCAGGTCCTGTGGCTATACTACGGCTTCCAGCTCGAGTTCTCTGGGGTGCCCGCCTACATTCCATTGTTTGTGAGCACCGTTTTATTTTTCAGCGCTACTAATATGCTGGCATGTGGGCTCGTTAGCTTGATATAGAACAAACGAGACCGACGTAGTTGAAAAGCTGTTCGTGCTCACCAGCATAGCCAATAGCGCACAGAATCCTAGTGCTGGGGCTTGATATTATAAAAAGAATTAAAGAAAACTATGGGCATTTAAATAGCCAGCCGGGGCTGCCGCAGACGGCGAATCAGCCCGATAAGCGCAATGGCCAGCGTGAACAACTGTTCCTTGAACAAGAACAAAAAAGCGCTCTGCAGCGCGCTCTGAACTACTTTCAAAGACCACCCGCGGTACATGTCGGTGAAACTCAACTCGCGCACAACCTTGAGTATGCGCTGCACCAACGAAGTTTGGTCCTTAGCGGCCTTCTCGTCCTTCTTCGTGCCGAGCTGCAGCCGCGACTTCACGGTGATCAAAGGGTACGTAACGCTCGTAGCCACGATCTTGCTCAAAGCACCCAACACGAACACGTCCAATGACGAGATTTGGCGCCGGCGTTTAACGACCTGCGTCAGCTGCTCATAAACGGTGTAGTTCAGCATGGGGTTAATAACCAGCAATAAGGCCGGGCCAACACCGTTAAAAAACGCACCCACGCCTTCCTCAGCCAAGATTTGCCGCACCGTGCCAAGAGTGGTCTTATCGCTGTTCACCATCATACGCGTGTTAACCACCCAGATCGGGTTGGTCACAACCGCAGTGGCGGCACCGCTGTACGCGCCAGTGATTAAACTTTGCACGGTGCTCAATTCGGGCGAAGTTTCTAAGTAAACGGCCTTGATTCCTTCGTAAAAATAGTAGTAAACGAAGTTTGTGACGGTCATGCCATAAACAGCCGATTCGAGGCCGGCATAAAGGCTGGAAATACCATCTTTCTTGATGATTTCCTTCATCCCGGCGATCGTGCTCGAGTTCTGCTCCAAGGCCCGTGTTTGGGCCCGCGTGCTCAGCGTGATCAGCGGGTACGTGACAACCGAGGCGAGAACGCCGCCACCGGCGCCAGCAACCGCGTGCGTCACTCTATCTCCAGACATAATATATATAAACGGTAAGTGTGTAAGTGTTGATTCTCAGTACTTTTTTCTTTATGTGTGTACCACCTGGGCAGGGACTACCCCACATGGGCACGCGTACAGTACCGGTCCCCTCATCTTCCAGTTTGAGTTACCCGAGGCGATGGGCCTAAGCCGCGGGGTTTACCAGTTAGGAGGTAACCACCTACGTACACGTGCGTCGCGCCACCCATTGCCCGGGAACCCTTTGCCCGGGAACCCTGGTCCTCTGACCCACTGGTCCTCTGACCCACTGGTCATCTGACCCGCTGGCCCTCTGACCCACTGGCCCTCTGACTCGCTGGCCCTCTGACCCGCTGGTCGTCCTCTGACCCACTGGTCATCTGACCTATGAGATCGAACATATTAATAGGTACCTAACCCCTTACATAACTCTATCCGACTAATATCATCTAAACGTATGTATAGGAGATAGTGGAAGGATCCTCGGCTAGTCAGGATCTTTAGCCGGGTATCAGGGCGAACCTAGTGACTAATCACAAGGATTCAATCTGATATGACCCGCTGACCCTCTGACCCGCTGGTCCTCTGACCCGCTGGCCCTCTGACCCGCTGGTCATCTGACCCACTGGTCCTCTGACCCACTGGCCCTCTGACCCGCTGGTCATCTGACCCACTGGCCCTCTGACCCGCTGGCCCACTGGGGCCCACCACGAACATACGAAACACGCGCGGCACGCTAATGAACGAACAAACACCCGAGTCAGAGGTTCGTGCGCCCAGCCTTAGTATGGACGAAGTGATAAGCCTCGTTGCCCAAAACAAACCGGTCCCCGGCATCAAGGAAGTTCCATTAGTGGAGCTGGGGTTAGATATGGCCTCGGAATCGCATACTGCCCCGCGCCGCAAGCCGTGGGAAAAATAATTTAAATTGTAAATATCAATCGTCATCCAAAACCAATCTTTTAGCATCCGCGTGCGCGTCGGCATGCATAATCATCATTGCCAGCTCAAACGACAAAAGTGCCGATGCATTCGTCGGGAACGACCGCACAAACGATATTATGAACCCCCTAGTGAACGCTCGATAACCGCCCCTTCGGTAAACTGCACGCACAGCATCGAGCCACGATTTGTACTGCGGGTTCGTCAAACTATCGGTGAGGATCTGTTGTTTAACAATGTCCGCTGGGTATGCTGTCACCCAGAACATCGTGGCACCGATTCCACCGGACCAAAAGCTTATTGATGGGCTCGACAACTGCGTGTGCGCTTTTAAAAAGTCGCTAACTAAATCATAGCCCCCCCACCAAACCGCGAAGTTTGTTCTGAACACCATGGTTGCAAATAAACCATGGTAAAGTCCCCGAAAGACACCGCGTTGCCGCACAAGTTTGATGGCACAGTCAATTGGGCCCGTATATAACTTCGTGGCTGCCTTGTTATTGTACTGGATTTGCAGCCGCGACTTTATATGTTCCACGGGGGTGGCCACAAAACTCACGGTCCAGCCGGCCAGTACTGAGGTGCACACCTTCACAAAAAAGGGCAATTCGCCCTCTGCAGCGTGGGGATAGAAGTATTTCTTGGCCAATGCGCGGTAGTTCGTGAGCGAGCCCATAGTTATTGAGTCCATGAACATCCAGCCCACGAGCGGCGGGGTGGCACCCTTGTAAAGGCCCCCCACGCCATCATATTTAATAGTTTGCAGTAAACATTCTAGTGAGTTTTTATACTGCGTGTTTGTTTGCATCCGTACTTTCACGGTATCGAATGGGTGGCCCACAGCAAGCTTTGTGACGCCGCTGAACACGCCGGCCACGAATCCGGCGTAGCCACCGCCGTAGCCGTCGCCCATACTCATTTTACAAAATTTTAGGTGTGTAAAATATTTCAATGTTTGCCAAATTAAGTCTAGTAGCTGCTGCTCAGATGTGGAGGTGGGGGGGTCCGATAGCGGCACCTTGCTTGATTGGGACTCAGGGCACCGGCCCTTACTGGGCAAGTAAGACTTGATCTAATTGCCGATGTTGGTGCTCCCCCCAGACGATGTCGTGCAGATGTTGCTGAATACCGGCCAATTCGAAGACGCAATTCACAATTACTCCATTATTATTCTCAATGGCGACTCTAGGGAGGCCGCCGTGCGCTGCCGTGAGTATTTAGCGTTGCCGAGATCCCACGCGCTGCGGCGCCACGAATCTCTGCGTAAAGCCGTTTACCGGCTGGTTTTACAACAACAAATCATGCATGACGCCACGGTGGATGCCGTTTGGGACACGCTTTTGTGTTTCGGGTTGAAAAACAAACGCGCATGCACGGCGTACCTTTCGAACCTCCCGCGATCGATTCCGCTGAAATTGGGCCGGTTCTTGCTTGCGAAAGCCGAATTTGGGTCCGAACTGGACAAACTCGAATTTAAGGGGCTCGTTTGTTTGCTGTTCAGCGTTCAAAAACTCGCAAACGCGGTCATAACTCGTGAGTGGTTAAACAGCGTATCTGAGCGACATAAGTCGCCTGAGCGGGATGTTTTGCTGAAATTAGGCGACAAGTTTAGTCCCGGCGGTATTGTGCAGTCACTGCTAACGGTTTTCCCTCAAATTGATCCCATTGATGCCTATTATGTGGCTACCAAGACAGGGATTACCGTTGAACAGTTAACGCAACATATCTTGGATGATCCTCATTACGTTTCGCACGTTTTAAGTGAAAATTACAAACCACGGCGAACGGCGTACGTCAACCTTGACGAGTCTGAACGGCAGCAGCGCGAGCAGCGGGTGCGCAATGAAAGCCGCCAGAATTTCAGGTATGAGTACTCACCATTGGAAGATGATTATGATCCCGAGGAAACCGTGGATGAAGCTGCCGCAGCATTGTCCGAAGCGGACTTAAAGGTGAAGGCTAAAGAAGACCGGTTGTGGGCAGTTTGGGGGTCGAATAAAGCAGTGTTTGACGTGAAAAGCCGGCGGTCTGTGGCTCGACAACGATTGAAATCTGAATTGGAATGGACCGATGAACAAATTGAAGGCTGGGGCCGTGTAGTTGGTTCACGGGGACGGCTGGGTACCCACGACAAACGCGAAGTCGCTTCATATGCCCAGCGTAGTAGGAAACAACGGGAGGCCCGAATTGAACATACTGAAAATCACGAAACTGCTAAACCAGGCCCCAGTAAGCAACCAGATGAAACTACTGCTGCGAACCAACCTGGACCGAGTGGAGAAGGTCACAAACATAAACACAAACACAAAGGTAAGAAGAAGAGCCACAAAACATTCAGTAAAAAGGTAACCAGCTAAAATTTATTCATATATAATCTCATGATTCAATGTCGTTCTCGCCATCACTCTCTTCCTCATCACGGTAACGGTTTTCTTCGTCGCTGTCGTCACTGGGGACCCTGCTTTCGCCTAAATTCATCGGTTGATCGTCATTAAACTTGGTGAAACTGTCATCATCGTCTTCATCCTCATCCTCGAACTCGTCACTGGCCCGTTGCAGCTTGCGTCGTTTCACGTTTTTGGCATCCAAAGTATTCCACAACGCATCGTTCGCATCCAAGTCCTCTTCAACGTCATGTGTAAGGAACTCGACCGCCCAGATCTCTTCGCCGCAGTACACTTTGCCGGCCAATTTCCGGTCAACAACATCAAACACGCGGAGGTAGCGGTCTAAACCACCAATAGCAACAAACGGACCACGAACAGACATCGCTCGGGTAGATCCGCTGACATCCTTATAGGTTCCGAGCAATCTGAGGGGAGAAACGCTCCACCGACCGACGGTGTTGCGGGTATCGCCAACTAGCACGGTATCGGCATGTTCAGGATCCGCAACCACGCATTTCAGCACTTCTTTCCCAATGGTTTTCAACTCAATCGGACCTGTTTCTTTAGAAGTGTCATAAACGCGGATCTGGCCGTGTTCAGTAACTGCCACTAACCGCTTCGCATCCGGTAAAAATGTAAGGCTCGTAACCAAATTGCGCTCGGGTAAATCAAGGCGGTCATTCGGGGGCGGCGTGGCCTCCCAGTCAAGGTGCACGGAGGCTTCCAATTGACCGTTTGAATCGGCCAATTGCAAGCTGAAAACATTCGGCAGCTGTTCGGCGCCGGCGCTCGCGAACTGCAGCGGGTTTTCCGGATTCACACACACAGCACTCAGATCGTGCCTTATTTGCAGCTTCAGCTCCTCACTGCCGTGCATTTGCTTGATAAGGCACTCGCCCAAGTTCGAAAATGCGATCACAAACGAGGCGTTTAAATACGTCGAGAAGTACGTGAACAGGCCAATGATTTCGCCGTTTAGGTGGGCGATATGCTCATCGCCCAATGCGATCTTGCCGGTTTTCCGAGCATATAAAAACTGGCCGTCTCCAACGGGGATGAGGTGGGTAACGGCATTTTTCTTTTTGGCCAAATCGCTTTCGGGCGGGTGGACCAGTGTTTCGGATTTGTGGGCTTTGCTGTCTTTCTTAGACGTGTCTACATCGCGTTTGAACTCATAAACTTTCACCGAGGCCGAGTCCGCGGTGGCGACGAGCACTTTCATTGACAGAGAGTGGGGTAACGAGGGTTGCGTACTTTACGCATAGACGGGCCGAGCATGCATTTCCCAACCCCCGTCGTATGTGTCGTCCCGGAGACCATCTTGTTGGTTCGGCATTAACAATTACGCGTAGCGAACCAGCTCTATTCGGCATATGACACTAGTTGAGATATGATATTGGGTAAATAGATAATACTACATACATTAAACGGGCACTTATGGTGATGTTACCGTGAACGTGGGGCGCCTCCCTGACTGCACCCATGAGAATAGCGTCTGCAAACGAAAAAAAAAAAAAAAAAAAAAGGTTCTGCAAAGATGCTTTAATGTATGACGATGATAGCCTAACCAAGTTTCATACGTGTTAGTGCACATCGAGCACTTGCGCACGCCATTCTCTTCAACAGCCTTGCAGCCCGCTTTCTTCTTCTTGCTTGCGGCGATGCTCCTTGTCAGTCATTGCCATCTTGTACGAAATACGGGCTGTCCTTGCATACTTCAGTCATGTGGTACAATGCGCTTGACAGCGAAAACCTCAATCTGCAGCATCCGCACTCAAAATAGTGCTCGCTAAGGTGTTTTGCCACATGAACATTACACTCATGCTCCGTCTCATACGTGCATTCGCTCAGCGAACAACAGAACTCACCATCCACCGTCACAGTAGCCTATTAGTTCTCCTCCTTCGTCAGCGTATGCTCAACTTTGCGGTGCTTCGTGATCCTGGGTGAGATGTCGTTGCCATTCGCATCATCGGCATCCTGCTTGAAGCCGTTTCCATTTGAGTCTCTCGGCCCATCAGTCGAAGCGGTCGGCACCTGGTTCTGCACTGGAAGACGCGCCTGGGGGCGGACAATGGCTTCCAACACGGCCTAATCTATGGATTCAGTCATCTCTGCTATGCGACCAGCTACGGATTGAACCCATTCAGCTTGCTGCGGCCCAGAGAGCTGCGGCCCAACGCGTTCATTTTCAATGGGTACACGCGGATTCCGCTGCTGCTCTGCACTGTGTGGCTGGCGCGCCCGATTGCGATTGCGCTGGTGGTTGACGTCATTGCGGGACGATGCATTGCTCGCTGAGGGTTCAATTGCAGGAACGGCTTCTTCAGCAGGTGGTGCCAAATTGCTCCTATTAATAACTCGCGGTGGCTCAGATTGCTGAGGCTGCACGTTTGGCTGCATTGGGTTTGCTTCGCCTAACATTTCCGGGCGTTGGCCTTGCTGGTGGATGCCATTCGTGGCTTCACGCGTTGGCGGCGGTGGATTCCCATCGTTTTCCTGAATAGATGGGGACGCTTTGTGGGCGTTGACGCGTTTTGCTAATTCTTTCGAGCATTAAATTTATTGTTTGCCTGCGCCTGCGACCGCTTTTTTTGGTGGAATCGAAGTTAGGTAGAGAACCTCAGTCTTTAAATAGGGTCGACAACCACGCTCCTTTTAGGGTATGCTGAACCCTAACTTGTACACTGATAGCATGTTGATTACTGAGCACCCATACGATTAATCGTGGGCTATACACCAGCTACACGTAGGATTTAATGCCCCAGCTAGCTTATGCTCGAAATAATGAACACCCCCGACTAGAAGATTTCTAAGCAACCATACGTTAAGCCATGGGCTATACAGCCAGCTACACGTAGTCATGCCCCAGCTAATCATGGGCATACTGCTCGAAATAATGAACACCCCTGACTAAACTTTTAGATTTCTGAGCACCCATACGTCTAGTCATGGGCCATACAGCCAGTTACATGTAGGATTTCATGCGGGTCACGTTCCACTCATTATTACGAGTCATATAGCCCATGTAGCTAGCTATTCCAGATATTGCGTGTAGAATTATGCTGCCATCATAATAGAACAGATTAAGGAAACCCACCCATTCGAAAAGCAAGTCAAGTAGGGGCGCGAGGTCGTCTTAGATAGACGTCACATTGAAATCAGGTGGGGTCCCACGCACATTATACCGGTGCTACCCTATCCCATAAATTTGCCATGCCATTAACATCCACTCGCCTTGAGTCCCAACGCCATCGTCGTAAAATCCCGCCCAGCATCAAAATTTCAATTGATATTCAGAATTTTACGATTTCTCCATACAGGACTGCATCAATAACGTAGGTTTGAGAATAAAAATATTATTGGAGTCATTCGGCTCCAATAATAAATATTATTACTTCGTGTTGTTCAATTTGAATGTTTTAAAGAGCCGAAAGTGCACACTCCCTATCGTGCATACAAACACCTTCCACGGCTCTGATCCTCAATTAGATTTATAAATAAAAAGGTGTCTTAGCCATTGTTTCTTCGCAAAAAATCATTAAAGGCCTTGTCAGTTCAATGGAGGAAAACTTCGATTTTTCAGAAATTTCGACAGATTCCTCGCGGTGGGTGCGGGATTATTAGGTCCCAACCATGGGTATACTGCTCAAAATAATGAACACCCCCGACTAAATGTTCAGATTACTAAGCACATATACGCTGCGATACTAGCCATGGGCCATAGAGCCAGTAGGATTTCATGCCCCAGCTATTCATGTGTACTGCTCGAAATAATGAACACCCCCGACTAAACTTTTAGATTACTAAGCACACCTACGTTGAGCCATGGGCCATATAGCCAGCTACACGTAGGATTTCATGCCCCAGCTAATCATGGACATACTGCTCGAAATAGTGAACACCCCCGACTAAACTTTTAGATTTCTAAGCACCTATACGTCTAGTCATGGGCCATACAACTAACTACACGTAGAATTTCATGTAGGTCGAGTTCAACCCATTTTTGCCAGTCAGATAGCCCATATAGCCAGTCATATTCCAGATATTGCGTGTAGAATTATGCTGCCATCATAATAGAACAGATTAAGGAAATCCATCCGTTTCGAGAAGGAACTGAAGTAGTGTGGCTGAGTAGTGTGGCGACCTTGTCCCAACAAGGCGAGGTCCCACGCACATGATCCCGGTGAAACCCTATCCCAAACATTTGCCATGCCATTAACTTTCACTCTGGCTATACTCTTGGGTCCCAACGCCATCGTCGTGAAATCCCCGCCCAGCATCAAAATTTCGGCTGATATTCAAAATTTCACGATTTCTCAATATAGGAATGCACCAATGACCTAGGTTTAAAAATAAAAATATTATAGGAGTCATTCGGCTACAGTGATACAAATAATTACTTCGTGTTGTAGTGTAGGTAAGCCATTGGAGCTCAGCCATTGGAGCTCAGCCATAGGACCTCAGCCATTGGAGCT
>JAJMBI010000099.1:0-42015 GCA_030572815.1 Starmerella asiatica | reverse complement strand
TTGTAGCCGAATGAGTTTAATAATATTTTTTATTTTTAAATCTAGGTCATTGATGCAGTCCTGTATGGAGAAATCGTGAAACTTTGAATATCAGCCGAAATTTTGATGCTGGGCGGGGATTTCACGACGATGGCGTTGGGACCCAAGGAGATAGCCAGAGTGAATGTTAATGGCATGGCAAATCTTTGGGATAGGGTGCGGGCCGTATCATGTATATACCAGCTCGCCCTGTGTTGGGACAAGGTCGCCACACTACTCTGCCACACCACTTCAGTTCCTTCTCGAAACGGGTGGATTTCCTTAATATGTTCTATTATGATGGCAGCATAATTCTACACACAATGTCTTGTATATAGCTGGCTGTATGGGCTATATGACTAGCAAAAATGGGTCGAACTCGGCCCGCATGAAATTCTACGTGTAGCTAGCTGTATGGCCCATGGTTAGACGTATGGTTGCTTAGAAATCTTCTAGTCGGGGGTGTTTTATAATATTTCGAGCAGTATACCGAGGTACTCAGTGAGTGATGCATGCAGAATAATCTTCGTGCCCATATGCGCGCGTGCGGCCCAGAACATCAAAGGGCATCTCAGACCTCTTGTTGCCTAGAACCTGCCCCGAATCGTTTCCGGTAGTCTTGCTAAAAGTAAAGCACTCACAAAATGTGGGCTCTAGCGGTCGAGGTCTCGCTCGTTATCGCAATAAAGCACACAACTATCGTCACGAACTAAGACCGGCCATGCCCCACTGAACTAGCACTGAATAGTATGAAATTGCATTCACTTCATAACGTTCCTTAATTGAATTGATACCAATCACCACCTAGACCAATTAATCAGTGGTAACAACAAATATTTAGTTGGCCAGCGTTGAGAGACGTGTATGTTCACGTGACATCCTTTGCCCCACAAGGTGGGTAGCCATTGAAGAGCCATTCCCAATTAGGTGGGTGGCGCGAATTTAGGGTTCGCACGCGGCGGTTTTAAAGCGCATGCTGCCTCGCCGCGCTATCCATGCATACTGCGCGGCACTGCTGCTGGCCGTGGCTACATTAATTGCTGCTGCATATTCGCTTATTTTACCCTGGCTTGTGCACGGCCGCGACAGTGTAGGGCTCTGGCGAAGCACCTACGGCGGCCACGAAGTTGAGTTCCCCACGCCGGAAATTTGCAGCACCGACATGGGTTTCTGTGCGAGTTGGCGAACTGCAGCCTTTCTGTTCACATTGGTTTTACTCCCGGACGTTCTGGTCGTTTCAGCGGTGCTTTTCAGCTGGTTGTGCCATCACCGGAAAAAAACCGTGACAGTTGTGCGTATTTTGGTTGTTTCCGCGCTTGTTATCGAGTTTGTTGGGTTGCTGGTGTGGCGAATAGCCTACTTTGATGTCAAGCGTGTTCTGCCCGGGGATTGGGCCCTGGCCAATGGCCACAAGGGTGTTTTAGCCGCAATTGGCTCTCAATTCCTGTTGGTTGGGTTGTTTGCACGGTTTCGTGATCTTGTGCGTTCCCCAGATATTCCGGATGACAATTCTGAGGAGTTTGTTTATGCTGATGACGAGATTTCCATACCGGACAATTTGCCACCGGAACGGATCGACTTTTATATTTTCACAGAAGCCGCGCGCCGCCGTGAGTTGGCACGTCGCAATGCCATTTAAATTGCGAATTCAGCTGATCACAGATTGCAATTATTTGGATTGAATTCACTTCAGTTGGGCTGGTTAAGTTTTAGATAGACATTCATTAAAGTTTACACACTTCTACGCGTGAAATAGAACTGCGATCCACACTCTGTACTTGTGCTCAATGTTTGGCATAAGTATGGGTCACTACTGGCAATATACAGTTCAGCATGATCTTCGCTGTTAAGAGAGCTTGTCTTGCACCAATTAGGCTCGGCATGGGAGAGTTCCCGGATATGGCACTGTACAGTTTTAATTCGATGGGCCGCCCTTCAGCGAGCAGTATCTTGCAGAGTCTGAAGCGATCCACCCACTCCCGCGATTCCGCAGGATGATGACCGACCATGATAAACAGTACGTCATGGAGAACTACCTCAAGTCAATGGCTCATGATGACCCGAGTAACCACGACGACCCGCCGCCGTCAGGCATTTCCCGCGCTCAGCAACGCACTCAGCGCGGATTTAGCCGACCAAGCTGCAGTGGTCGCTCGTGAATCTACTTTACGGGCGATTGAAGCGGTTTGTGATGCGTTATTGTCTTTGGAATCGCACTTGCAAAAGCAGCCAGCACCCACAGATGAGCGGGCTGCTGAGTGGTTCGCCGAAGTTCCCCAATTGCAAGAGCAATTGTGGCAGAAACTCCAAGTGCGCACGCGATGACGTGCATGGCAAGCATCTGTTTGTCGAGATAGTGTTTGTGCCCAAAGGCATGAAGGCGTTTGTGCGCAGCTGGCCGCAGTTCAACCCGAATTACCGCCTCACCGTTCTAATGATCGTCAACATCCATGAAGTTGAAGTGAAACCCGAGAACTTTGAGCTGTTTGGTCAAACAATTGTCCAACCCGTGGTTCACCTCATCAGCGAGGCCGAGTTTGGAGATGATGCGGTTGGTGCAGAACCAGGTAAGCGAGCTCTCCATAAACAAGGTGGGGCAGCTGTTTGTTACCGCTATTATCAGTCGAGGAGAGATGCTGGGCAACGACGGTAAAGACATCACCCATAATTTGCGGCAAACTGCCACGCAGAAGAGCGACAATGCCGATATTCGTGACAGGGCATACATTTACTAGCGCGTGCTCAGCAGCGACGGTGAGTTGGCACGGCAAGCAGTGCTAGGTAATCGGCTCGAAGTAGTTAATAACTTTGATGCCGTGACCCAGCAACTGCTGGCCGAACTGTTACCCCAATTGAGCACGCTGGCTTCCGTGTACTACAAGAGCCCAACGGAGCTGAGCACTGCGGCCGAATATTAAGTATACGTAAGGGCTATGAATTGACAAGTTGGTCATGAGGCTCTCTACTCAGCGAAGAGTAGCTAGAGGAGAGTGCATCAAAGTACTATATAGGATATACAGTGCGTTTGAAACAGCTCCAGCGAATATTATTGGACTGCGGTGTTGTTTGCTACACTACTCGGTACTGAAACATAACATGGAACGGCACCACACCCGGTTTCAAGTCTCACATGTGGTAGCCACTTATTGTTAGCAAAAAATCAGCAACTAGCAAGAAATTAGCAAGGGTCTATTTCACACTAATGGCAATGTCCTACCTGGTTCGAGCGCGAGCCCGTGCCCGTTCACAGGTACCTGCCTCATGATTTGAAATACGCGGATAAAATTGTCGTCTATCATCCTTATGAACTTGCTAGGCTGACCACATTCGGTGAGATGGTGAGCAACATGTGTACAATGCAGCTTTACAATACTGAAACTCGTGAGATGCGCCCCACATCGTTTAAGTTCGCCAATATTAACGTCCGGTTAAACTCCATTGTCGCCAGCAAGAACGGCAGCGGCATGTGCGCAGTAAGAACAGAGAGAGATACTTGTTATCCGACCCGACACTGACACACTCATTGGCCGGATCGCCGCCGACAACGCGACCAGCTTTGCAATGAATGAAACTCACGTTTCGTGGAAAGCGTCAAGAGGCTTCATGCTCACACCGTACGGCCCCGACGGCTGTGGGCCCTCTAAGGCCATAGGAAAGCGCTATTATACGGATCATAAAGAAGTGAGGTTGCAGGTCAATTCCGCAGTTCTACTCATGGAGATAAAGAACGCCTACTACTTGGCCGTGGTCCCGACTGACGAATTGCTGAAATCCGGTGCACCACCTCTATCGAAAGCTGTCCAGATCAAAAAGCTCCGCGGCAACTACCCCATCGACTTGTGCGTTGGTGAGTGCGGCGACACAATTGCGGTTATGTTGGCCAATGGCACAACACTTATGTTCAATGCACGCGATCTTACGGGGGTCCTGTGCACCGCATTCCTCGCATGGGTTCCACAGCACTACCTAGAATCGCCATATCCGATACTTTGGGTAAATTATACCTCGTGTATTTCACAATTCTGCGCATTGTGGATTTGCGTGACCTCGATATACATCACGTAGCCCAATTGCTATATATATGTATTTCTACCATAAATAATGCGAAAATATCATATATATGCTTCAAATCAACCACTAGCCAACACGCTGAGCACCCCGCCCCATCTCTCGGGGCTCTTCATCAATTCATTAACGGCCACAAGCACATCACATACTGCCAAAACCGTAACGGCAATGAGGAACCACGAGCTGTTGTGGACCCTAGCAACTTCTGCATGGAAAGCGTCCATTTGCAGTGAGTAGTTCAGGATTGCTGCAATTGGCAGCAACAACGACAATACGAGCAGAACCACGGCCAGCGTCCAGTCGATCCAGGTTAAACTGTACCGGTTGAACAGCACGGTGCTCGCGCTGATGGCGACGACACCGGCAGTGCGGATACCCGTTAAAAAGTTGCGTTCAGCCGCCATCAAATCGCGCGCCTGGGAAACATTATTCTCGAATTGAACGTCGGTGTGCAACGGCTGCCGCCAGAAGCAGCTCATCCTGTGCCCTGTGCCCATACGTCATGCATATATATACCGCCATATCACGGATGATCGTTAACTATAGAGATGGTGTAAATATATAACATCAATTTATACCTGCTACTTTGGCACCCAAATAGTGGTTGCCTGGTTGCCGTGGGCCGGTTTCGACTTCAGAACCCTAAGTGACCACCCCGCACGGCATCCAGCAATGCACGGTTGACGGCAATGTCAACGATTTTAGTTGCAAATATGGCACCTGACATATGGTCAGCCATTGGCCTCAGCCTACATAGTCGTTAAATCATGACGTCATGTCCATAGATCTAGATCCCAGCTCCCCAGCGCCTAAAATCAACACTAGCGTTACTTAGCCTAGCCGAGTTGTATATATTTAAAGAACCATACTTACCGAATTAATCAATGGTAGTATACAGCAATGTATGACGGCAATCGCTGCTTGACAATCGCTGCTCGTCGGCTAATTGTCGGGGTTAGGGCAATTCTAAGCCGGTGGTTTTCAAACCGCTTCCGCTGTTGGAGTGTAATACCGTCAGGTGATCCCCAGTCCCTATATATTAGTTCCTAAACCTTCCTATATACTTGATTCACTACAGAACTCCAGCACCAGTAGGTCCTGTTCCCAGCCACAATCTTCGATTTTTAACTGGCTGGCTTTGCCGGACACGAGGTACTGTTAAACTTGCAGCGTCCCTCTAATCCGCTATCCACCATTCACTATTGAGCGCGTTACCTTGGCCCGTGTGGCCGGAACGAAAGTACCTGCGTCATGACATTAAGGTCACTGACACCTCGCCTGTGGCTGTTTATGCACCCAATCAGCTTGCAGTGATAACCCATAAAACAGTCGATGGTATCAGGAGCAGCCAACAGTGCGTGCAGCTTTACAACTCGCAAAAATGCGAATTAACCCCGATAGCTCTTCCCCCGCTGTCGGCAGAACTGCATCGGTACTCCATGGTTGCTAGCAAGTACGGCAATGGCGTGTGTGCTGTACAATCGCTCAGCGATATCTGGGTGTTTAAGCCAGAAACCAATATGCTTGTGGGCTCAATCCCGGCTGAATCGAATAAACTGGCCATGAATAACACACATATAGTCGGCACAAATGATTACGGTAAGTGTATTGTTGCCCAGTACAGCTCTGAGGGTTGTTTACCACCAGTTGATGTCGATTGGGGCCGCTCAGCTAGCCATATTGACAATGTGGCAGTGCAACAAAAGTCGGTATGTTTAACCTTGAAGCAATCAGGGTGTCACAAGTTGGCTGTGGTATCAATGGACGATTTATTGTCACGCAATCGGCCACCATCGACAAATATGTGCCCCATGGCGGGTGTCCCGCGCAGTGTGTGCGTCAGCCCCGACGGCGGTGATGCGATTGCCGTCGTTACAGATATTTATGGCACGCAAATCTTCGATAAGCGGTGTTTAACTGATCCCGTGGACGTTTTTGCTTGGCACGGCGACAAGCATTATCCCCCCATGCTGGCAATTTGCGATACCACGGCCCAGTTGTATATTGCAAGCCAACATGTCGTCCACGTTGTGAGTTTGAACAACATTCCCAATAGACACCCTACCAGTACCCAGGATCTGTGCTTACCCCGAGTGCCGGTCGAGCACTCAAGGTACCCGAATCCCGAGTTGGTGTGGCCCGATCCGAAGGCTGAATACAAATTTTTGGAGTATAGCCCAAGAACGGAAAGCGGTAGGTGGGTTAAAGTGTGGGGTATTGATACGTGGGATGACCGTGTTTACCTTTCTACAAATTACGGCATGCTGGAAATACTTCCGGCCCGCCAGCCGTTATTCCGATTTAGTTCTAAGTATACGCAAATTTAAATACTATATATACATTCGATTCCGAGATAGAATATATCATATGTATCACGTGATGTGTCTGTATCTTAAAGCGTTAAGTTCAGGCCATCACGTGTTGATCTTAATCGAGCCGAGTTATGGGGTTAACCAGCACATCGCATTCGGGTGTAACCTTTCGCGTGTTCCACTTCTGTGTGTCTAAATGTAATCGCTAAATTCTACATAAAAATATCGGACGAAATCGCTGTCATACCCCGTTTTTAACCCACTAGCGTGTGGTCCCACCGATCACACCGGCTGTTAAGTTATCAGGTGGGTTGTCCCATTGAGTGCCCAAAAATTGCCTAAATATAAAATACATTAAATTCTTTTAATCCTTGCATACTCCATGCATTCCATCATCGGCATAGCCCGTATCCCTCAAGCTGCTTGTGTTTGTGTGCCTATTGATGGAGTCGGGCACGGACCGATGAGCCGTGGCTTCGCCGGTGGGTGGTTCCGGCACGTGATAAAGCTGAACCAGTAATCACCACCCACCTTCAATTCCCACCCCTTTCCTCATAAAGGCCACCATAGCAACCCCCACAAAGCATGGCTGACCTGCCGATCAAGTTCCAGGAGCACGTCCAGCTGACGTCGGTCGGAATCCCCGACTCGGCGATCGCCTTTAACTCGTGCACGCTGGAGAGCAGTGGCTACGTCTGCGTGCGCGAAACGAGCGACACCGGCAACCAGGTCGCCATCGTCGATTTGAGCGACAACCAAATCACTCGCCGGCCGATGACGGCAGATTCGACGATTTTGAGCCCCAGCAGCTCGGCATCCAGCGGAAAAGTGCTGGCTTTACGCGCGCAAGGTCGCACCGTGCAGGTCGTCAATTTGGACACGAAACAACGGCTGAAACACACGGTTATGACCGAGGACATCGTCTTTTGGAAGTGGCTAGACGACCGCACGTTGGGTTTGGTCACGGACCGCTCAGTTTTCACGTGGGATGTTTTGGATCCCAGCGCTGTGTCGCCAATCAAACTAACCGATCGCCACTCGTCGTTGGCCGGCACGCAGATCATCAATTTGCAGCAGAGCGGTAACGGGAAGTGGGTGCTGCTGAACGGCATCGCACAGGGCGACGGAGGCCGCATTGTCGGTAAGATGCAGCTGTTTTCCAAGGAACGCATGGTTTCCCAAGCAATTGAGGGCCATGCCGCCGGGTTTGGCGAGCTGGGGAGCACGCATTTGTTTGCATTCGTGAACCGCGGGCCCAACGACGTGTCGAAGCTGCACATTGTGGAGATCGATCATGTTGAGGGCGAGCCCGCCTATGCGAAAAAGCAAGTGGATTTCTTCTTCCCCGCCGAAGCCGCTGCGGATTTCCCCGTGGCTTTACTGATTTCCAAGACTTACGGCATCGTCTATGTCGTTACGAAGTTCGGGTTCATTCATTTGTACGATGCCGACTCCGGAGCGGTGATTTTCATGAACAGAATCTCTTCTGATCCCGTGTTCACAGCTTGCGATTTCGAGTCTAAGGGTATAATGGTGATTAATCGTAAAGGGCAGGTGCTGAGTGTGGAACTGAACGAGAAAACTGCCGTTCAGTACGCCTTAACGACGCTGAACAATGCGTCGTTGGCATTAGCGCTTGCGTCACGTGCGGGCCTCCCGGGAGCGGAAAACCTGTACACGCAGCAGTTCGAACAGCTGCTGGCTAGGGGAAGCTACACTGAGGCGGCTAAAGTTGCTGCGGCATCCCCCAACGGTTTGCTGCGCACGCCAGCAACGATCAATAGGTTGAAGGCCGTGCAGGCACCTCCCGGTGAAGTGTCGCCGATCTTGACGTATTTCAGCAGCTTGCTGGACCACGGCACCCTGAACAAGGTCGAATCGATCGATTTGGCGACTCCCGTGCTGCAGCAGGGCCGCACGCAGCTGCTGGAGAAGTGGATCCGCGAGAACAAACTGACGCCTAGCGAGCAGTTGGGCGACCTGATCAAACCTTACGACACGACGTTGTCGCTCGCAGTGTATTTACGCACGGGCACTGTACCTTTCAAGGTGGTGCAAGGGTTTGTGGAGCTCGGCGAGTACGATAAGATCGTGCCGTACTGCCAGAAGGCGCAGTATAAACCGGATTTCATCTCGCTGATCCAGTCGATTGCGCGCACGAACCCGGACCGCGCGTCGGAGTTCGCCCAGCAGCTCGTGAACTCGCCGGACAGTGCTCAGAAACTGGATCTGGAGCGCATTGCCGATATCTTTTTGAGCCAGAACTTGGTGCAGCAGGCGACGGCCGTGCTTCTGGATGCCCTAAAGGAAAACAAGGTCGAGCACGGGCACTTGCAAACGCGGTTGCTGGAGGCGAACCTCAACAGTGCGCCGCAAGTGGCCGATGCGATCTTTGGCAACCAGATTTTCACGCAGTACGACCGCCAGCGTGTGGCTGTTTTGGCAGAGAAAGTGGGGCTCATCCAGCGCGCTTTAGAGAACTTTGATGATATCAAGGATATCAAGCGTGTCGTTACCGGTCCGCATGCTGCCCAGATCCCATCAGATTGGCTCGTCAACTATTTCGGCCACCTCACTGTGGAACAGACCGTGGTGTTGATGCGCGAGATGTTGAAGGCGAACCCTAAGGCGAACTTGCAAACGGTGGTCCAGGCAGCCTCCAAGTATGCCGAGCTTGTCGGTGCAGTGAGGCTGATCAGCCTGTTTGAAGAAGTTAAGAGCGCGGAGGGTATCTATTTGTTCTTGCAGAGCATTGTGAACCTGACGGATGACCCCGTGGTCGTGTTTAAGTACATCCAGGCCGCGGCCAGCATCGGGCAATTCTCGGAACTGCAGCGGATCATCTCGACAAATAGCGTTTACAATCCTGAGAAAGTCAAGAACTTCTTGAAGGATGCGAAACTTGCAGACCAGCTGCCGCTGATCACGCTGTGCGACCGGTTCAACTTTGTGCACGAGCTCGTGCTGTATTTGTACCAGAACAAGCAGTTCGAGTTCATTAAAGTGTACGTCCAGCAGGTGAACCCAGCAGCTACGCCGCAGGTCATTGCCGGGTTGATCGATGTTGACTGTGATGAAAGTAAGATCCTTGATCTGCTCGATCACGCCGTTGGTCAAGTTCCGGTTGCCGAGCTGGCCGCCGAGGTTGAGAAACGCAACCGCTTAAAACTACTGCTGCCGTTTTTGGAAAAGACGATCGCTCAGGGCATTGCCGATGAAGCAGTTTACGATACGTTGGCCAAGGTTTACATCGACAGCAACAACAACCCCGAGCGGTTCCTTAAGGAGAACGACGTGTACAACACATTGGTGGTGGGCAAGTACTGCGAGTCGCGCGACCCGTACCTCGCGTTCATTTGCTACGAGAAGGGGCAGAACGATGACGAGTTGATTGCCATCACCAATGAAAACGCTATGTACAAGTACCAGGCCCGCTACCTAGTGAAGCGTGCTGATTTAGGGCTGTGGGCGAAAGTGCTAGACAACGAGAGTATTCATCGTCGCCAGCTTATTGACCAAGTTGTGGGTGTTGCCGTGCCCGAGTCGCCGAATCCCGAGGAAGTGTCGATCATTGTTAAGGCTTTGATGGCTGCAGATATGTCTGTGGAGCTGATTGAGCTTCTGGAGAAGATTATCTTGGAGCCGTCGCCGTTCTCGGACAATGCAGCCTTGCAGAACTTGCTGGTGTTGACGTCGATCAAGGCCCAGCGCGCGAAGGTCACTGATCTCATTGAGCGGCTGGACAAGTACAACGTCGACGAGATCTCGCGGATCTGCATTGAGCATGGTTTGTATGAAGAGGCCTTCCAGATCTTTGTGAAGAATGATAGATTGCTGAACGCTTTGGAAGTGTTAACTGACCAGATCATGTCCCTTGAACGTGCTGGCGACTTTGCCTACAAGCACGACCAGCCCGAGCTGTGGTCGGCGCTGGCCAAGGCCCAGCTCAGTGGGTTGCGCATTACGGATGCTATCCAGTCGTACATCCGGGCTAACGACCCCAGTAACTTCGCCGAGGTCATTGAGCTTGCCAAACGGTCGGGCAAGGATGAGGAGTTGGTTGACTTCTTGGTGATGGCGCGCAAATCGCTGCGTGAGCCGTTGGTTGATGGCCAGCTCATTGTTTCTTATGCGCAAATGAACAAGAAGCGCGAGCTGATTGATCTTGTGGATGGTGGCAATGTTGCTGATCTTGAGGCCGTGGGTGACGAGCTTTATAGCCAAGGGTTGTTTGAGGCTGCTCGCAAAGTTTACACGAGTGTGTCGAACTGGGCGAAGCTCGCATCGACGCTCGTGCATATCGACGACTACCAAGGAGCCGTGGACGCTGCCCGTAAGGCGAGCTCGGTTAAGGTGTGGCATCAGGTATTCGATGTCTGTTTGGACAAAAAGGAGTTCAGGCTGGCCCAGATTGCCGGTCTTAGCTTGATCGTGCATGCCGAGGAGCTTCGTGATGTTGTTGACAAGTACGTGTTTGGTGGGCATATCGATGAGCTGAGCTCGCTTTTGGAGCAGGGTCTTGCTTTGGAGCGCGCCCACATGGGTATGTTCACTGAACTGGCAGCAGTTTATGCGCAATTCTTCCCCGAGAAGTTGATGGAGCACCTCAAGCTGTTCTGGGCTCGGTTGAATATGCCCAAGGTGATCAGGGTCGTTGAAGAGCAGCATTTGTGGCCCGAGCTCGTGTTTTTGTACTGCCACTACGACGAGTTCGACAATGCCGCGCTCGCGATGATGGAGCACAGCGCTGATGCCTTTGATCACAACTCGTTCAAGGAGATTGTCGTTAAAGTGTCGAACCTCGAGATCTACTACAAGGCGATCAGCTTCTACCGAGCCGAGCAGCCACAGCTGATTTCGGACTTGCTGGCTGCACTCTCGCCGCGGCTGGACGTGTCGCGCGTGGTGCGGATGTTCCAAAAGAGCGACGACCTGCCGATGATCAAGTCGTTCCTCGTTGCTGTGCAGTCGCAAAACAACTCGGTGGTGAACAATGCATACCATGACTTGTTGATTGAGGAAGAGGACTACAAGTCGCTGCGGGCCTCTGTGGACGCTTATGACCGGTACGACCCCATCGACCTTGCTCAACGTTTGGAGAAGCACAGCCTTGTGTTCTTTAGGCAGATCGCAGCCCACTTGTTTGCCAAGAACAAGAAGTGGAACAAGAGCATCTCGTTGTCGAAAGAGGACAAGTTGTGGAAGGACGCGATCA
This sequence comes from Starmerella asiatica, assembly GCA_030572815.1. Lineage (NCBI taxonomy): Eukaryota > Fungi > Ascomycota > Dipodascomycetes > Dipodascales > Trichomonascaceae > Starmerella > Starmerella asiatica. Next base: position 30,402 of record JAJMBI010000099.1, on the reverse strand, counting down.
AGACGGCTGCCGAGTCTGGTAAGCCCCAAGTGGCCGAGGATCTGTTAAGATACTTTGTCGATATTGGCAACAAGGAGTGCTACGTCACCACTTTGTACGCATGCTACGAACTGTTGCCGCCGGATGTCGTTGAGGAGATCAGCTGGCGATACAACCTGCGCGACTACAGCATGCCGTATTTGCTGAACCAGAAGCGCGAGCAGCTCCAGCTTCTTGCTAAGCTGCAGGAGGACGTGAGCAAAGTGAAGGTAAGTGATGGCGATGCTGAGGATGCCGCACCTACCCCGATGCTCATTGGCTACACTTACTAGCCGAAAAAGTAGTCTCGAGCAACAAATAAGTAAAAAAAAGTAGTAAAATTTTATGTGTATTTAGGATATTATTGTTTGCAATTGCCCCCCATCGTCGACAACGTCGCCGGCCTGCAGCATTATCCCGTCATCGGCAACGCCCTCGATGTGCACACGGTGCGGCACTACCTTTAAGGCTCGGGCAACTTGCCGCCGCAGCCGCTCTAATGGTGCATCTCTAACGATCCGCAGCGGTCGGTCATTTACAAAGTATGTTATGGCCCGCGCGGCAATACTATGATCAGGTGGTTTAGCCGGCTCACCGTGTAATGCCACTAATGCATCCCATCGTTCAGTGGGTAACTGTAGGTGTCGTTTGTTAACAATTGCGGTCAAAGTATACAATTCGGCATCGGTGCGATCCTTTAAGGTGACTGGCGTGCCATCGAGTTTAACGAGATTCGCACACCTAGCAATAACAAACGCCCGGTTCGCACTAGACGTGCCAATACGCAAGTCGGATGCCTTAATTTGCGAAATGGCTGCCCAATTGTGGCACAATGGATTGTTTCTAAGATCCACGACGCTGGCTTGTGATTCAAACTGGGCCAGTTCACAGTTCGAGGCATACACCACGTCAATATCCAGTTCAAAAGTGTTTATTGGGTTCCCTGCAATGTCAAGCGAGTGTAAATTTAGGTGGGTAACCTCCTGGGGCACTGCCCGTAGTCGGTTATTCGCCAATGCAAGCACCTTCAAGTTCACAAACGCCTGCAATCGCTCTACATCATCTCGTGGCCACAAGGTGTCATTCAAACTCAATTCCTCCACAGTGGGCAGCGTTGCTTTTGGGGTAGTCCATTTAAACCGGTTCCCGTCGAGCCGCAAAGTACGTAGTTTCGGAAACTGGGCACATGCATCCACAACTTCCCCAAAATCAGATAGTAGATTGTACCCCAAATCCAGCCGCTCTAAGTTGGCGAAAGTTGCTAAATTTAGCTGGCCTTGCATCGAGTTCACCAGGCATTCCGCCAAGCTGATGCTCAACAACGATGCCACGTCGCTTTGGCGGGCATGCATCTGTTCAACATCATAGGTTTGCACTACTTTCGTGCTGGACAGCGCTATTGGTTTCAATTCGGGATTCGCGAGATATTTCTCGTGAAATGCAGTCCCAAATGTGTTTGGAGATAGCGGCGCCCGCGCCGCTTTCAGAAATGAACCCGAGCCAGCTATATCAACTGTAAAATATTGTTTGCCGGCCACTGCTCCGGAATTGCGGCCCCGAAGCGGGTCGTCCCACTCAACACCAACAGCAAGCTCGTCGCCCCACGGTGCAATGGGGCCGCAATATTTCGCGGTGCACAGCGACACGCGGCCAGCGTCGTCGTACGCGCGACGCTCCCACATGCCACAAATTATATAAAATAGTTTATTTATTTGGCCTGGTGGATAGCTGGTGTTCTATGGTGGGTGAATGGCTGGTGATCTATGGGGGTGAATGGCTGGTGAGTAATGGCTGGTGAGTAATGGCGGGTGTTCTATGGCGGGCGTTTTATGGCGGGTGTTCTATGGCGGGTAAAAATAAACTTCGGCATGTGAACGGCAAGCAACGGCGGTAAAAATATGGAGGGTATAGAATGGCGGGTAATTTACCAGCAGTAAAAGAGTGGCAGAAACGATTTTAAAAAGGCAAGTCACACCAGTGCGTTGTATCAAATGCAATTATTTTTTAATAGCCGTGTCTCACCTCGTGCGTCTCGTCTCATATAATCGTGTGTTATCTTCCATCGTTGCCGCGATCGGTTAGGCAAAGTACGTAATTTAAGTCGCGCAGGATTAATTAAACGCGCTCAGTCTAAATAAACTAGTAGCATTTGTGCCATTAAATCGGCACGTAGTAAACCTCCGACGTCACCGACATGGGTCAAGGGCCCGTTCCATCAATTGCCTAATGCCTCGCCGCGTGTACGCGGTGCATGATGATCAGGCTGCCCTGACACTATGCACGATCCCAGCTATGACGCGTGTTAATGAATAGAAAGGCAATGTAGTAGGGTACGGGTTATGCAAGTATAGCCTAGCCGGCCAGCACAGCAAAGTTTAGTTACAGCTCTAAAGCTGGTACGATAGGGGCCCCTAAAATTTTTGTTTAGTCTCTCACAAGTATGTATTGCCATCTGGCGTCCGCGCTTCGCGGCAAACCAAAGTGCAATCGAGTGGTCCCACTCCCGACAGACGCGTTTCAGCCTGGTATGCGACATGGAATGTACGCACGCGCATCCGCGGTTAGGGTACGCGCGATCCGGAAATAATATGAAGCGTGTGCACACACCCTTTTTCCATCACGTTCTTTTGGTTTCACCTCCAATGCTCTCGTTATTGACACTTTTGACCGGTGCACACGCCGTGCTGCCTCTCGTTGTGAAAGGTAACAAGTTCTACCAAACACAGGAAGACTATGAACTCCCTGGCCAATCATTTACTGTTTTCGGCGTGGATTACCAGCCCGGTGGATCTTCCGGGTTCAGTTTGGCCGGCAAATCGGATGTGCTGACCGACGGCAGTGCGTGTGTTCGTGACGCGTATCTTCTAAACCAATTGGGAGTGAACGCGATCCGCGTTTATTCGGTGTCGCCCTGGCTCAACCATGATGCATGCATGACGGCATTCAACGATGCGGGTATCTACGTTTTGCTGGATGTCAACACACCCGACAGTTCAATCAACCGGAACGACCCCGCGTCGAGTTATAATGAAGGTTATTTGAACAACGTGTTTGGGCTGGTGGATGCGTTCAAAAGTTACCCCAATTTGATGGGCTTCATTGCCGGTAACGAGGTGATCAATGACGACAAGAGTGCATCCTTAGATCCTACATATATCCGTGCCGTCATTAGAGACGTTAAGCGGTACGTGGCGATGTGGGCGAACCGCACGATCCCCGTCGGGTATGCCGCTGCAGATGTGCTCGAGTATCGCACGGTGACGTGGGATTACCTGCAGTGCTCGACGCACAATTCCACGGTAGACGATTATTCACGAGCGGACTTTTTTGGCATCAACAGCTACTCGTGGTGCTCAGGAGTCAACTCGTGGGCCTCGAGTGGGTACGAGGACATTGCCGACACTTTCGGCAACTCGTCGATCCCGATTTTGTTTACCGAGTATGGCTGCAACAAGAAACGGCCCCGTACTTTCGATGAGGTCGATGGCGGCATCTACGGCCCGTTATCGAACTTTGTGAGCGGTGGGTTTGTTTACGAGTACTCCAACGAGGTTTCTGATTACGGATTGGTGGAAATTGACAGCAGCGGCGACGTTAGTTTGTTTGCGGACTACAATAACTTGAAAACGGCATTTGCTAAAGTGACTACGACGCGCACGACGCCGCCGTCTGCTTTGCCGACAGCTCCGCAGTGTGACAGCTCGCAAAGGACGTTGAGTTTTGACTGGAGCTTTGATTTACCGCCGTGCCCGGCCAACAACATCATGGAGAACGGCAGTGGGAACAACAACGTGGGTGAGTTTGTGGAGTTAAGCACGAAGGGGTATAATTACACGATTGTGGATGCTAACGGGAAGGTTGTCAAGCCGACTTTCGTTTATAACTCGGAGTACCTCGTCAACTGGCAAACAAACGTGCCTGAATCCGTGCTCAACAAGCAGCCGGGCCAGATTTTGTCCACGGGAACAGCTGCGACGTCGGAGGTGTCGGCAACCGTAACGCGCAAGGTGTCGGATGCCACGGCAACGGCAACCACGTCGACGGCATCGGCTTCAGCAACGAAATCCAACAATAAGAAGAAAAACGCAGCGCCGCGGGCTGCAATTGGGGGCAGTGTGGGCGTGCTGGCGTTCATTGCGTGCCTTATTTAAGTATTTAATGTAATATGGTTACCATTAGAACCCGTGTATCCGTTCACTGCGTATCTCCATGCATTGTATATCTTCATGCATTGCGTATCTCCATTCACTGAATATTACCACCAATGCAATTCCACGCTATTCATTACCCATGCATGGCGTTCATTACAACCCATTCATCTCCGTTCACTGCATACCATTCATTACCCACTATTGCGTATCGGCAGATCTCCGTTCACTGCTTCTCCATGCATGTCCATACCAAGCCATATCCACGCCATTCATTGCATATCAGCAGCGTATTATATGTATGCTTCACACTATTATTTACGTATTTTTACGCCATCAATCGTACATTAATGATTTTCTCTACGCCATATCGTACATTGACTATCTTTACAACATATCGTACATTGACTATCTTTACAACATATCGTACATTGACTATCTCTACGCCATATCGTACATTGACTATCTTCACACCAGATCGTACATTACTGACTATCTTTACGCCACATAGTACATTATTGACGACATATCGTACATTGTTGACTACGCCACATCGTACGATATTGACAGCATATCGTACATTATTGACTATCTTTACGGCACATATACATTATTGACGGCATATCGTACATTGTTGACGACGGCATATCGTACGTTATCGACAGCATATCGTAGATTGAAAGGAGTCCGTGCGTTTCATGTTTGACCTGCACGTTCCGACGCACGTTGGATCCTGCAAGCTCCTGCAGGAGAAATGTCTCACATTTAGTTAAATCATGCACGGCTGCAGACGTAGGGTATGCCCGAAGACTGGGAAGGCGAGGTGTTCTCGCTCATTGTAAGTATTGACCATGTAGAACGCGCGTTTTATCGCGATAGCGTGTCCGCTGCCGAGTATACTGAAGCAATGACGCACTTGCTTTCCCGGTTTGCCCGCCAGGAGCCGCGGTTAGAAGCAGCCTCGATCTCAGTGGATACATTCGCCAGTAACTTCCGAATCGATGCCGTTCAGGGGCTACGGCGAATTAAAGTGGGCATTCCGGCCACTGCCGAGGCGATTGACCTGCCAGCCACGGCCAGGGACGCCTCGGCGAGCCCCCGATTGGTGGCTCCTAATCAACCTACTCTGGCCAATAACCAGAGCGGTGGCAAGGCATTGCTGCAGGTGGCGGGCAATTTCATCACTTTCAGCGACGGTGTGCAGCTCGGGTACCGCTCAAAGCAAGATTTACACCCGTTGCTGGCCGATTTGGCAACAAGTTTGAATGCAGTTACGAAGGAGAACTTTACGGGCCGTCGCAAGCTCGTGGAGTGGTTAATTAAGCTAAATCAGTTAAAAACGGGGGAATCTTTAAGCGATGATGAGGCACACGCGTGTTTGGCAGATGTGCAAGCCGCGTACCAGTCGTTTCAGCAGTTGCTCGACTAGTTATTTATACGAACTCAAAACGGATACTTTAGGAATTTCTACATTGTTTACACGTACATAAAGCATGTTATGTGCCACGCTACACACCATTCATCGTATACATGACGCTCTACACATTATTCTAGCAAATAATGCCCACACTGCATATCTGCACTGCGATTTTAAGGTATGCGCCGCTACGTACATTACATGTATGCATGCCCAAGTTAAAAGGCTATAAACGTTGGCCTATTAGCTTCAGATTTCTCGCGACGAGATGCGGTCGTTTCCGGCGTGCCAGTTACATGTTCAGTAATACGGTGTCTGCGCTATCCAATTGACAACGTTTCATGTTAGCTCGCGATACTAAGTGAAGAATGGCCGGTTTGGTCCGTATACAGCCTCAGGCCGGCTGACTACCAATGGAAATGATTTAAACTTAATGAATTATGAATTACGTATTATTTAGTCGACATCGATATCGTTGTCGTCGGAGTAGTCGAGCATGTCGTAGTCCTCACTGTTGAGCGACGGCTCGTGGTTCGGATGCACCTCGAGCCCAGTGTGGCTCGCGTTTTCGGTGACCCGCACCGTCTCCTTGTCCTGGATCGTGCCCTTCAGCAGGTGCACTGCCAGCTTGTTCAGGATTTCCGATTGGATAAGGCGGTTCAGCGGCCGCGCGCCAAGATCCTTGTCGTAGCCATGGACGGCCAGCCACTTCTTCGCACCGTCGGTGAGGTCAAGGTGCAGCTTGCGGTTGTTCGCAGCAAACCGCTTCTCGATCTCGCGCAAACGGATCTCGACAATGCCGGTGATCGCCTCGCGCGACAGCCGGTTGAACACAATCATGGCCGAAATCCGGTTAAGGAACTCGGGCCGGAAGTGGTGCCGCACGGCATCCATAACGCGCTCGCGAGTAACCTCGTTGATGTGGCTCGACTCCGTAGCCTGAATCGCCTCTGCACCCAGGTTCGACGTCATGATAATGATCGAATTCGCCGCATTGATCTCTTTACCGTTGGACGCACGCACGCGGCCATCGTCAAGCACCTGCAGCAGAATCGTCAAAACCTCGGGAGCGGCCTTCTCGACTTCATCAAACAGAATCACCGAGTACGGATGACGCGCCAACTGGTTGGTTAAAACACCACCGTTCTCGAACCCGACATAGCCTGGAGCAGCACCAATTAGCTTGGAGGCCGACCACTTGTCGCCGAGTTCGGAACAGTCGATCCTGATCATCATTTTTTCGTTGTGGAACAGGAAACCAGCCAGCTTCTTGGCCAACTCGGTCTTGCCTGAGCCACTAAGACCTAGGAACAAAAAGCTTGCCGGTGCGTCCGGGTTCGCCAAACCTGAGCGGCTCAGCCGCAAGCTATCGGAAACAGCACGGATCGCTTCGGGCTGGCCCACGACCTCGCGGCTAAGCACGCGCTCCATGTTGATGAGCTTTGCGTTCTCGCCTTGCGTGAGTTTCGCCACGGGGATACCGGTAAGCCTCGCGCAAGTCTCGGCCACCTTGTCGGCATCCACGACGTCCTGCAACAACGAAGCCTCGCGGTTCTTGTTGGCCTCCTCAAGCTGGTCAATGCGCGCCCGCACTTCGGGAATCGCGAAGTACCGGAGGTCGGCGCTCGTGGCAGTATCCTGCCGGCGGTCGGCATCATTGGCCTTCGTCTCCAACTCGTCGAGCTTCTTCTTGGCGTTGTTGAGCTCATCAAATCCTTGACGCTCCTCATGGAACCTTTCACGGATCGGGCGCAGCGTCTCTTCCAAATCGGTCTTGCGCTTATGGGCCGCCTCTAACCGTTCTTTAACGCCGGTGTCGGCACCCTTATCGCGCTCTAACGCGGCAATCTCGACTTCGACCAGCTGCAACTCGCGCTCCAGAGAGTCCAGCTCTTCCGGTTTCGAGTCGCGCTGAACTGCAACCGTTGCAGCGGCCTCGTCAATAAGGTCCACTGCCGAATCGGGCATCTTGCGGTAATGCAAATAGCGGTGAGCCAATTGAGCAGCCGACACTATGGCACTGTCAAGGATACGCACACCATGGTGAATCTCGTACCTCGGCTGCAGGCCACGCAAAATAGCCACGGTCTGAGCCACCGTAGGTTCAGGAACGTCGATCTTTTGGAACCGGCGCTCAAAAGCACCGTCCTTCTCGACAAACTTGCGGTACTCCTCAGCAGTGGTGGCACCAATGCAGTGGATCTCGCCTCGGGCCAGCATCGGCTTCAGCAAGTTGGCCACGTCGCTCGTGCCGTCGCCCATCAGCATGTGGATCTCATCAATGAAAAGAATGATCATCTCCTCAGAATTCTTAATATCATCAAGCACACCTTTCACGCGCTCTTCGAACTGGCCGTGCAGCGTCGTACCGGCCTTCAAAGCGCCCAAATCCAGGGAAAACAGGCGGCAACCGGCCAGAATGGAGGGAACGTCGCCATCAACAATACGTTGGGCAACGCCTTCAACAATGGAGGTCTTACCGACACCAGGATCGCCAATAAGACAAGGATTCGACTTCGTACGGCGTGCAAGTACCCGAATGCACCGGCGAATCTCTTCTTCACGGCCAATCACGGGATCGATCTTGCCCGTGCGGGCCTTCTGCGTCAGATCCTCAGCATACTTCTCAAGGTATTCGAATTTCTGAGAAGTATCGGCCTGCGCAGAGTCAATTCGTTTGGTGCCCCGTATCTTCTGCAATGCTTCCTTCAACTTCTTCTTATCGAAGTTCACCTGCTTGAAAATCTGGCTCACGCTCGAATCTTCGAACAGGGCAAGCACCAAATGGTCCTGGCCAAGATACGTATCTTTCTGGTCCTTCTCGAGCTGCTTCGCCTTCTCAATAACGGTCTGCGTGAGCTGACTCAATGTCGGCTCGGGAGCGGGCGATTGTGAGGGCAAACGAACAATGTGCGACTCAATGGCCCGCTGCAATGGTTTGAATTCGTAGTGGGCGGTTTCCACAATCGTTTGCAAGAAGCTGGGGCTGTCATCCTCGCTGGTTGCAAATGCAGCCAACAAATGAATGGGCACGACACCAGAGTTGCCGTGGCTCCTAGCTATCTCAATTGCTTGCTGGAATGCCTTGACGGCACGCTCAGTTAAGCTGGGTTGCTGTTGTTGAGACATCTTGTGTTAATTTGTTTTGGTTATGCACGGTTCGCATAAGTGTAATGCTTTATATAGTACCTTGCTGTAGGGTTCGGGTGGCTGCGAGATTGCAGGGGGGTAGGGTCTAGGGTTATGTCGGAGCTTCGAGAACCGTCTAGATATTGTACCTTTAAATCATGTAACACGAGGTGCTTGCGGGTAATGAGAATGTTCAATAGTTAAGATATGTTGTGACTATTACGTTTTTAATTATAGGCTGGGTGTGGGGGATGATAATTCGCGTATGTTCTGCACGTCCTAAGCACCCGTCGTGACCGTCGTGAACCTAACCACGTGGCCGCCGCAAACCGCGTACGCTTGCATACACTTCCGGGGTGCAGCACCGTTGGGAGCTGTTGTCCAACCAAAGGGCAGCACCCTGGGTGTACAGATCGATTGTTAATAAAGCGCAAGCGGGCATTAATTGCTGTTAAATGCGTTGTTTTGAGTATGATGTATTCATACCCGCAAGATCCGTACTGGTAGTTAGCTGCTTGCATTAAGTTATTGCCTTAAAGCGTCATCCATCCAGGAACAATGCAGTCGATGTTTAAAATGTAGATACGCTGCTGCCATCATGGCATGAAATATTCAGATTGAAATTGACTATTTTGTTGCTATTTTTATGTATTAAATACCGTCAAAAACTTCTCATCGATTATAATGGCGTGTGGCCCTGTGGTATTTTTGATGGCTCGTGTCGGTGTAGCAGGAGGTCTATGGCCATATCGCGTACCGGCAGCCAGCCAATGAGAATCGAATAAGGAGCTATGGCTGGGCCCCGTCCTAATGGGTGCTGGTAGGCCACATTATACGGTTTAAGCTATATCCTACCTTACTAACTACTTAAGATGGTTGGGAGTCACATGACATTGAACTCGAACACTTCTCACAAGTGGGCCCCCCTAACACTCGCATGCCGGACTTAAAGGTTACAAAAATCTTACGGCAAAAGGCAGCCAAATGCAGTGCCGAGGGTGCAAACTATGCGAAATGCGTGGTGATGCAAGCAGAGACCATCACCCCGAACGCTTGTGCCGCTGAGTTTAACCGACTCAGCCAATGCCTCATGCGTAAATGACTGCCTAGTGAAAATTCTGCCTTGAAGTGTATTTTCTACAATTAGTATATATGAACAGATAGATAATATAAATGATTACACTCAGACGCTACTCATAGTAGTCTGAAACACGCGGAACAAGCCAAACCTAATTTTCACTCATCGACCTGGACGTTGCCCGAAAACAACGAGATGCACCAGGACAAAGGCGCGCGCGCGTAGATGCCACCATACATGGGCACCTCCTTGCAGCCGATCGCCATCTTTGGCTGGGACGTAGTTGGACCGAAATCAACAAACTTGAGGCCCGACTTGAGAGCAATGGCAATTGTCTCCTGCATCATGACGAAATATGCATTATACTTGCGAGCATACTCGTGGTCCAAGCCCTGAATGTCGCTAGTAATTGTGTCGCCCAACCGGAAGAGCACCGCAGATGCTATTATCCTACCATCAACCTTAAGGAACAGGAGGCTGCGGTATCCCTTCTCGTTGTTGATACTACCCAAACTTTTAAGGAACTCCGGCGTCGGGTTTGCCAGCACTTCAGTGTTGCCATCAGCCACCCGCTTGCTCGCGATGTTCCACCAAAGACGAATAGCAGTTTCACAGTTCTCGTCATTGAAATCAGTGGTCTCGATCACCTCGCCGTTCGCCTTCTGGAACGTCTTGGCCTGATCGCGGTACTTGATTTTCTTCAAATACTGCTGCAGTGTGCAGTCCGCGTACGGACGAAGATCAATCACATGCGACGGAGGCAGGTGCACCGATGCCCAGCCGGAGGGCTTAATCGCCTTCTCAAGGCCACGGTGGGCCACTGTCGGATTCAAAATCATCGTGCACCGCTCAGAGCGGGGCAGCCGCTTGTTGTAGTCGGCAACGGCACGGCACACAGCGGCGGCACGCGCGTTCGGCTTGCGCGTGTGCGATGTGAACAACACCGCCTGCCTAAACGGCCAGTGCGTGGCTAGCAGCCCCATGCGAATGCACGACAGCTTGAACGGCGTCTTGGCTCCAAACAGGTGCGAGGCGAGCTTGCCGTACCAGGTGTTAGAAACCGAGCCAAGCATATCGTAGTCCTCGATGCGGGTTAACAAAATGAGAGCCTCCGTGGCAATCAAATCATTGCGGAACTGCGTGTCGCGCTTGATCTCCTCCGGGGAGGCCTGCAGCTGCTCGTGAACAGCCTCTGCCGGTGTACCCGCGGCGCCCTTCTTGGCCGACTTCTTCGCCGCCTTCAGCCTCGCCCGCTTAGCTGCATTCTTCGACAAGCCGCCCGCGGCCGCATTATTACCTCCATTGGCACCGTTGCGAATGTCATCGGCGCTCCGGTTGACGACAGACTCCTTGCGGTTCAGCAATGCCGGCTCCTCGGCATGGTCGAAGGCCTCGTTCAAATCCAGCCGGTCCCACGCGCGAATCTTCTCGTACGCCTTCTTGCCGGCATCGTAAACCCGCAAAACTTTGCAGTTCATCGACGGCATCGAGCTGCCGGCGTATGCCTTCAATAAGGAAATCGCCTCGTGGCCCGCAGCCGCATCGGGGGTGCTGCTCTCGGTCTTGTTGTAAACGTCGATCAGTCGCGCCCACACTTCTAATTGGTCGTTGCTCAAAGCCGACAAGTCGTACTCTTCAACCACCAGGTCGGTGCTGGGCCGCTGCCGGACCTTCATCATGGCCACAATGCCGCTAACGCTGAGCACCATGCCGACACAGGCAATAATCGGGTCGGCAATGATAACGTCGCGCAGGTACCCGGATTTGTGGACGTAATGATGCACATTGCGGGCTGACAGGCCCAAATACACCGTGCAAATGACGAAGGCAATGAAACAGGTTAAAATGTACACCGACGACACCGTCGAGCCGATATCGGACAGCCGGTTTGTGGCGTCCACGGCCAGGCCGGTACACACCCCGACACCGCTGGAAAATGCCACGATGCAGGCGAAGTACGGGTATACCCGGATGCGATGCAACAGGTACTCGAACTCCACGGGGCGTTCGCCCACCAGATCAGCGCGGATGTTGCCCAAAATACGGCTTCCCTCGTTCGCCCAGATTGTCAAGATGGCAATCAGTAAATTAAGCACGGAGAGCACGACGGTTAGAGCTTGGGCGACCATGGCGAACGGCAGACACTCGCGCAGTACGACAAGGGTCAAAAAGATCACCGACAACGCACAGTCCGCACACTCGAACCCGACCATGACCGCCGCGGTGGCACTGTAGTTCGGCAACGTCAAAATATGCGAGGCCGTGTTCGCGAGGTATACCGTGCCGGAAATCACAATAAACGTTGCCGCCACGACGTTGAATATGAAAATGATGCGTGCCCAGATGCCAGTGATGTTCTTTGGCGCCAGGCTTGCCTCGCCGATGCTGCGGATTGCACGCTGCTCTGCGGGCTCTAATTTGTTGAGGGCATTCACTTTGCGGAGCTGCCTAAAATGCGCGACCATCCGCGTGATGATGACCACTAACTCGAGGCCCAACAGCAGCAGGTTGATGCCGGCAAACACAATCCAGCTCACGAAGTACGGCGGCGATTCGTTGTCATTGAGCGTGCAAAACAGCACCAGGGTCACGATTTTCACGGCTAATTGGAGCGTGCCCACCACTAACGTGGAGTGGAACAGCAGCCGGCGTTTGCCGACGGGACCGGCGAAGTATCGCCGCAGCTGCTGCAGTTTCGGCGAGTAGCGACGGCCCAAACTTAGAACGGGCGTGTCGGAAGAATACGACGAGCTCAGGCTGTACAGCGAGCCGGAACGCTTCTTTTTGAGCCGGATCGACGGCGGTATGAGCCCCTCGCTGTCCTCGTTGAAACGCATGTGCGAACTCAGTTTTCTTTTTTTTTTTGGAAATTAAATTTAGTTAGCAGCCAGTCAGTAGCTTTTATGAGGCCAAATTTCTAATGGCAACCTTGACTTGCCGCCTAAGGGCCAACTTTAGCTGACGGGGGGTTGGGTGGCGAATATACGGCCAGAACACTGGTTAAGCTGTATATCTTGACCGGTGTAACGGCTGTAGGAACCACTTATTTTTCCAAAACGTTCAGCAAGGTGGCAAGTCTTTTGATTTTGGTGGTGGAACTGAGGGTGGGTGTGAAGGGTGGGGGCTTTTGTTTAAACAGAAACTTGATCGCGTCGGGAGGTGGGCATCACCGTGAGGGCAGGGGTAGGGTACAACAACTTTACCGTGTGGGTGCCAAATTTGATAATTCCAGGGCGCAGTCGGTGTGGGCCCAGAATAATTTTTTGCCATCTGCGACCGATCCGGGTCCATGCCCTAGGCCGGACTAAAACCCGATGCACAGATTCGGTGAGTAACTTAATCATTTAGTTTATATTTGCAGTGAAGTTACGAATTTTACGGAACGTCAATGTCGCGTAAATAAACATGCCGCTAACCAACGGTCATTTATTTTTCCTGTTACATGCCGCATTATAAATAACTCCCAGGCACAAACGGCCCACCGTGTACCATTTTGCCCGGGTCCCCCACGCCTTCGATTGCAGCCCGAACCCTGTCCGTTGAGAAGCCGGGCCCATCTAAGGTGGATGGAGGGTTCCGAAGACACGTTTAGGCACAAACTAAACGCCCTTGCCCTTCATGCTTTCCTTGCCCATCTAATGTCAGGATATTAGTTACCCTTGCCCAGTATATCATCAAAAGGGGCATATGCGTATTATTGGAGGCTGGTTATCAACCGGGTCTAGCAGCATAAAGGATTACTTACACAAAAATTAAGTGGAATCATGGATCTGGTCTCGGTTTCAATTAATGCGTAACCGTTGCTTTGTTAGGGTCGAGATGAAGCCGGCATGCGCTATGTGACGAAACACCTCACGGTATTGGACAGATCTCACGTTGTATATACGTTATATTTCATCCGGTTCGGAACGCGTCGATAGTCCAGTAGGACCAGCTGGAAGCAACTGACTCAGCGAGATATATATGCATCGCTTATGCATATTGACGATCGATGTCGCCGCCTTCGATGTTTTTTGCAGCACCCTGAGGATTTTGATGAGTGGAGTGAGGGGGCTTGGACCCAGGTTAGATGGTATACGAGCGCGTACCTGGCAGAATCACTGCAATGTCAACCGTAAAAAAAAAATTGAACGCACTGTTCACCACGCGCGCGTGCTGAAAGAGGCTTTGCATTCTCAAAATAGATCTATTCCCCTACATCACCCCACGTTCTATAATTTCCCCCACCTCACTATTAAATTTAGCGGAGAAAAAATTAATTAACGATGTCATTTAATTAATCTTCCCCACGTTTTACACTCGGCTCATAATCCCTCAAACCAATTCGTGTTTTAAATATATCACTAAAGAACTTAATTACTTTTAAGGCCATTGCCTCGGGATAATAGCACTTCCGCAGTCAGTAATTCCCTACCTAAAAAAATGCAACCTTCGGCAGAGTCCACTTTTAAATTACACCCGGAATTAGCGTAGCTTTAGATTAGAAACACTACTTTAGCTACTTCCCCCCGATTAGGCATGGAGGATGTCGATTTCGCCCTGAGTCATTGCAATCGAACCTCCGAGATCGTTTAAAAGTCCAACTTTGGCCTGGAATATAATGGATCTGCCTCTGAAGTCATACCCAGGTGAGAGCTCTAGACCCAATTGAACGAAAATTTCTCAATGTTTCGCGCTATTGATGTTGCTAAGTACTAAATACATTCTCTTCTCTCGTAGCCAGGTCCCCCCTCCACCCGCCCCTGCTGTTTAATCACGTGATTCCCTTTCGAGCTATAAAGCGTTTAAAGTGTACTTCCATAAGGCACTGGAATGTCGGATATCTCCGAGCTCCGCAATGAGTTGCAGGAGCTGGCCGGGTTTTTAGAAATATTTGGCCAGTTGGACCATGAATTCGAAGAAAATGAAGCCGTCAAACCGTCTTCCGAGGCACGAGCCCGGCTAACGGCTGCCCTCGATTCCGCCATTTTAAACGTCAATGATTTATATTTATACAGCCTTGTGTGCACTACCGGCCCCCCATCTGCCGAAGACAAGCTCAATAAGTTGCGGAGTGAAAAGACTAAACGCGAACTCCAGGCGCAATCAGGGGAGGACGGGGAAATTCACGCAGTTGTTGACAGAATTAACCGTGTGTACGCCGAACCGCTCGATTTTAACTCAATTGCCGAAGATCGTGGTCAACAAAGGTCGCGTAACACCCATGTCATTAGCGATTACCAGCGGTTTGCCAAAAGGTTACTGCGGGCAAGACTGCCAGACACTCCCGATGTAGCCGAAGTATTGCTTGATTACTTGTTGAGGGAGCATTCTGTCCAGTATGGTGATAACGAAGACGAGGATGAACTGAGTATGGCCGATGTTGTTTTCACACCTGTTTGTCCTTTATCGAAGCAGCCATTGGAGAACCCAGTAAGGGCGAAATGTGGGCATTCGTTCTCAATGAACGCAATTACCAGCATTCTAGACCAGCAGAATAGAGACTGTATTCATTGCCCAATAGCGGGCTGCGACGGAGCGATTTATAGGAAAGAGCTGATCCCGGATCCTTTCCTGACCATTAAAACTGATGAATGGAAACTTAAGCATAATCTAAAAAGAGCAGCCGCGGCCACCGCCATGCGGAGCGTGGGATCTGCATCTCCTGCATCATAGATGTGTGCCAGTAGTATTTATTTATTATTTTGTATTTATTTTTAGCAATTATACTTATCAAAAAACAAATGTTAGCGATTACCGGACCTAAGAAAAAAATTTGCTGGCACCAAGAATTGAACTTGGGTCGTCACGGCCACAACGTGATATTCTACCACTAAACTATACCAGCCGGATAAGTATGGTGGGGCACCGGCAAACCCTTATATACATAATACGACAGTTCATCGCGCAAAGGTCCCCACACAGATTACAATCAGAGAGGTTTATGAGAATATTTGTGTTAACTAGGAATTTCTAAGGTGATATCTTGTCGCTGTGCCATCGAGTCGTCGGTTTCGGTCGCTTGTCTGTCAACAGCAGGCTTACAGGCTTCGGTTCCGAAATTCCGTAATGATGCGCAGCACTACGTTCGTAACCTTCGATGGATTTTGGCACAACCGCGTCAACTTTCTCCATAACTTTTTGTTCAGAATCCATAATAACGTTCAGGGCCAAACAGTGTGGATCCAAAACCGGTCTTTAACTAAATTTTAGCCCTTGCCCCGTGTGGCGGTGCATGCACGGTCTCGACCGTTCCCGAACTGTTCACATTGAGCCATTGGGTGCCAAGAAAAGGCAGCATTGATGGATTCATACTGGCAAGAATGTATGTAGATATAGTTTTATGACTGTAATTAGTCGAATCGTAAGTTGTGGTTCGTGTATATAGATGAGCGCACCATCGGGCCCGTTCGTATTGTATCCCTTACGTCTGAGCCTCCTTTGTTTAGCGCCAATGTAAATGGTCCTAATTGAATCGATGTGTAGTTTGTCATTGGCGCAATTGCCGAGGTTTGTTTCTAAAGCGAGCCTAACTTAGTTGTGAGCTAAAGCGATGACTTTAGAATGTTCATCATTTATAAGAAGTAGGCTATTGGTACCATGAAACTCCCCGGGATCTTGGCGGTTTATGCAGTTTTGAAGTGATTTCAGTGTGTATGTTCTAGAAGTGTTGGAACATAGTGAAAGATGCTCACACAACAACAACGAAACAATCAACGCAAGCGTGCGAACCCTCGGCAACTTGCGCTGCTGCGCGAGAAGTTTCAGGAAAACCCAAGACCGGACCAGGAAACAAGAGAGGCAATTGGCCGCATGATCGATATGACGCCGCGCAGCGTTCAAATTTGGTTTCAAAATAACCGGGCCAAAACGAAGCTCCAAGAGCAGCGGCTCTCGTCACTTTATCCCACTGTTTCTCAACAGTTCGGTGCGAATCGGTCGCGCGTGTATGTTGACACTAAAGCCATGATGAACTCCAAGGGTATCTACCAGTACGGTGATTTCTCGGCATCAATGCCCCTCTTGGGAGACCCAATGGGTCCACCACTTCGAAGTACGCATCCCGGGAACCCCGTGTTTGACAATCAGCCACGAAGCACTCGTGGAGGTATGTCGACACCGCGTCGCAACCCGCCTATAAACGATATGCGTGGTCTTTCCTTTGGCACGTCAGGGTCCTACAACGGTAGACTCAATAACGAGCAGGATTATAAGGCACAAACCGATTATGATATGGACGGTGTCTTTGAGGATAACATGGCCGTCAGCCCCCGTACTGGCGATGGCGTGTTTTGTAATTTTAACGGGTCAAATCAAAACGAAGACGATGACGAGCTATTTGAGATTAGCTCTGGTGCGCACCAAAGATCTTATCAGATGGGGGCCCAGTCTGATATATTCGACGATGGTTACAGCAGCCCCTTTAGTGAGAAGCCGATGTTCGGAGGACCGATCTATGAACAGGACTGCTCCAGCACGAATAGTTTCAACTATCCAGCAGTGCCGAACACTGGCAATTTCAACGCTGGGTCCGCACCTTCTAAGTTTACGAACTCCAACGGCCTGGGCTTTAGCGGTATGGCCTCCTCACACCATAAAGGTAACGGAGACTTTGGCCACTTCGCTGACCGTGAGAATAGCCAATTAGATGGTTATAATCTTCCTCTTCAAAGTAGCCCCCTTCGCCATCGTGCATTCAATCCCATGGGAAGTCAGGACGCGATCCATCGCAATATGTCTTACGATTCCGACATTTTCTTCTCTGACCGGGCCAGAATGTTGAGTGATGCAAACTACGAGCACGTTTTCTTAAAGACGAATGGGAATGTGGCTCGAAGCAACTCTATATTCACGCAAAGCTCTATGGACGAGTCCGAATTCTCCCCCACCGCCCAACCCGCATCGGCCATGACGAGATCCGACTTCAATCTTCCCGAGATATTCGTAAATCCCATGAACAACGAGTCCCCTATGCTTGATGTGGGCCCCCTGACTGCGTTCGGGAATGTATCAACTTCGCAAGGCCCACCCGACATGGTGAATACCAACCAAGAGTTTGAATTTGGACAGGATGAAGAGAGCCAAAATGAATCTGGTCAGTTTATTGGACGCGAAGCCAGTGGTGAAGGCAATGATCAAATCAAAGCCGAAACTGTGCTGGACTCCATCTGGGAGACCTCACGCTCGCGCCCTACATCCGGAATCAAATCTCCCTGGTTATCCAGTGTGAGAGCCTCGCGGTTATTAGAGAGTTTCCAAGAGAACGGAGGATTCTTTACGACAATTATGTGCACTGGCCTCCAGATCGGCTCGTTTACAATGAGCGACGCCCATATTGAACTGGAGTACTCCTCGTTTCTGCAGAAGATGCGGATACGGTTCGATGAACATGGCGGGCATCACCTCAATCTTAGCGATGAGGAGTCTCTGATTTTAGAGGCGGATGTGGAAACCGTTAATGAGTTTGACGGTCAGCACCTAAGCATTGAGTCGCGCGGCCCCGCGGAGCTGTACGCCATGTCCAAAACCCGGGATGATGTGCACCCCATCTCTGATTTTACATGTGGTGAGGCATTGAGGTCGAACAAGTACGTGTTTGAGACGGAGCATGGCCACTTGGCACACAATGGCTCGGGCCACAAGCCGCAACGCTCCCTAAGCGAGCCTCCTGGACACTCTAATCAGCCATCGCTGGATATGGAACAGTTTCTTAGCCAGATCCATGCTGAGCCCACGGCCCGGATGGTGACGACTCCATTGTAATTCCTGGCACAATGTACACGCTAGAATATACACGCTAGAATATACACGCTAGAGTATACACGCTAGAGTATACACGCTAGAGTATACACGCTAGAGTATACAGGTTAGAATATGCTAGAAAACGTTTTGTTTAAATACATCAGCAGTTACACTAAAGCCATCGTTTAGCCAGGGTGGGGTGACTCACAAAGGTGCCGTAGCCAAGGTATCTCAGGGCAAGGTTACGGTGGTCCACATTTTTAAATGGGTGAGAAGTTAGAGCTCGTGCTCCCCGCACAAGTGAACACTTTGCAACTTGCTGGCTGCATTAAAGCAGTTTTGGCCGCTAGTTTGTTCACAACTTACGATGTAGCAGTGACAACCGGCTCTGAGGAATTCGCAGTGCTGAAAATCGGCCCCGCGAAGCTCGTCGAGCCAAACGCAATTGTGCGGTTTCTCAGCGGATTGATAACTGCTGAACTGCCAGTTATTGATTTTGATGAACAGAAATTGTATCCTTTGGTTTCAAATGCCGAAAAACTGCCCGCAGATGTCGCTTTGGAGCTGGCCCGCCAGCTGCCCGAAGATCTTCGCTCTGCTTCCGCCATTGTGTTATTTGGCGATTTACAGGCGCTCGTGATGGCCCGCACTAAAACGGCGCTGGCCGTGGAGCCCACTGTGCTTATGTGGCACCAGAAAATGCTGAACGAGCCCCGCGTGCGTACGGCATTGGTTCCGGCGTTTAAACTGGAGTATGTGCGTCCACCGAAGCGTGAAGTGAAGAATGTTACCTCTGAAAAGGTTTCTGAGAAGGTCAGTTCTCCGAAACCGGCAGCTGCTGCGGCTCAAACTGTTGCAGTGCCTCAAGTTGAAGGTGACACTGTTAATCCTGGCGTGGCACTGCCACCTCCAGTGCACCCGATTCTTCCCCAGAAAGGTGCCCGCAACATCCTTATTACGTCCGCTTTACCTTATGTCAACAACGTGCCGCATTTAGGCAACATTGTTGGGTCCACTTTAAGCTCGGATTTCTACGCGCGGTACTGCAAGGCCCGCGGATACAACACTTTGTTTGTTTGTGGCACCGATGAGTACGGCACGGCCACTGAAACGAAGGCCCTTGAAGAGAAGGTCACCCCGCTTGAGCTGTGCACGCATTTCCACAAGATTCATAAACAGGTGTACGACTGGTTCAACATTGAATTCGACTATTTTGGGCGCACCTCCACCGATAAACAAACGGAGATCGCGCAGGACGTGTTTTTAAGGCTGAACGAGCACGGTCTGCTGAAAGAGCAGAGTTCCACCCAACTGTATTGTGAGGAGCATGGCGGGTTTTTGGCAGATAGGTATGTAGAGGGCACATGCCCGCGGTGTGGGTATGACGATGCCCGCGGCGACCAGTGCGACGGGTGTGGCCAGCTTCTGGACCCATTGGACCTCATTAATCCGCGGTGCAAGCTGGATAGTGGCACGCCCACGAAGCGTGACACGAAGCACATGCTGCTGGAATTGGATAAACTGCAGCCGCGACTCGAGGAATGGCTGGCCACACGGTCTTCCAGTTGGCCTAAGAATGCCCAAACGATTGTAAAGACGTGGCTGAAAGAGGGGTTACGTCCGCGGGCCATTACCCGCGACCTCAAATGGGGCACTCCTGTGCCTTTAGAAGGTTACGAGCAGAAAGTGTTGTATGTATGGTTCGATGCGCCCATTGGGTACCCATCGATCACGGCAAATTACACGGATCAATGGCGCGAGTGGTGGAAGCCCGAAGACCCTAATGATGTAAAGCTGCTTCAGTTTATGGGTAAAGACAATGCACCATTCCATGCGGTTGTGTGGCCCTCCTCGCAGATTGGTGCGGATGATAACTGGAAGCTCGTGGACTACTTGAGCACTACGGAATTCCTCAACTACGAGGGCGGCAAGTTCTCGAAGTCTAGGAACATCGGGGTGTTTGGCACCGATGCCGAGCATACCGGTGTGGCTCCCTCGGTGTGGCGGTACTACCTTGCCACTGCGCGCCCGGAAACCAGCGACACGCAGTTCTCTTGGTCGGATTTCGTCAGCCGCAATAACTCGGAGCTGCTGGCGAACCTGGGTAACTTCGTGAACCGTGTTATCAAGTTTGTTAATGCGAAGTACAATGGTGGCGTACCTCAATTCACGCCTATTGAGTCTTCTTCCGCAGTTTACACTGAGTTTAACGACCGGTTGAAGCAGTATGTGGACGCGATGGAGCGCGTGCAGCTACGTGAGGGTATTGAAGCAGCCATGCGATTCTCAGCCAGGGGTAACCAGTACTTGCAGGACTCCAAGCTCGACAATTCGTTGTTTGCTAACCATCCTGAGGTGTGTGCGCAGGTCATTGGCACGTCGCTCAATATGATCTACATCTTGTCGGCACTGATTTACCCTTTTATGCCGGACACTGCAAAGCAGATCTGCGAGCAGTTGGAAGCTCCTTTACGGCTCATCCCGAACGAGCTTGATTTCGCGATCAAGCCGGGCCACCGTATCGGCAAGGCGCAGTACCTGTTCAGCCGCATCGACCCGGTTAAGATCGATGAATGGAAGGGAAGGTTCGGAGGTGGTGCTAAACTCGAGGAGGCGATCGCTTCGGACAAGCAGGCCAAGAAGGAGAAGAAGGCGAAGAAGGCGGCTACCTAGCAAGTCGGTTGTAGTAGATGCTATGTAGCAACAAGTAGAGTAGTGTAGTAAGGGCGTCAGCTATTAGCAGCGATAAGCGCTATTCAACTAATCAACTGCCAGCTAAACGTGAATGTGAACACTTAGTGTCCAGCAACTAAATTATAGTCATAGAGTTGCACGTAAACACTATGTACCCAGCAAATACATAGTTCTGTAACAGCTAACCATGCACGTAGCCGCTCAGCAAACTGTATAGCCTCTAAATGTGGGCGTAGCTTTCACGTATGTATTCAGTAGATGCAAATAAGGCGTGGCCTCAGCTAGTCATTAACCATTGGTGCATGTTAACGAAGTCATATGCACTAGCAAAACGTACGCTAAATGGCAAATATTACAATAAATATAAACAATATGTACTCCTGGCTAGTACGGCTCATCGTCATCATCACTTTCGTAGCCCACTGGTGCCAGGCCAGGCGTGAGGCCCTCCCAACTTGCTGGTGTTTCTAATCGGAACTGCCGCTTCACATACACCGCCTTTGTTTCCAGTTCCTTAGCGATTTCATTTTTCAAAGCATTGATCTCCGCCTGCTGGGTATTTGGCACGGTTGGCTTCGGTTCAGGTTTGGTTGCTGGCTCTGCCCGCATCCGCTTGATTTCGGCTCGTCTTTTCTTGCGCAGCTTCTTATCCGCCTTTGATTTCACTAAAGGTTTTGAAATTGCCCTTTTCCCGGCCTTCAAGCCGAGATTGCGCTCGACAAGCCGGTTTAATGCTGGGTGGTGGGCCATCGCAGTATTTTTCTTCTTAGGGTTCGGACCCACAGATATTGGCACTAAACATAAATACGTATTTAATATGAACTTGCAGCCATTGCTAAGCAAAAAGCTGCGGATTGGCTTCCCTAATGTTTTTAAGCGCCTCGGCCGTGAAGAACCGCACATCGGCATCGTTGTCCTCGCTTAACCTGTCGAGCACCGGTAAAACTTCGCGTTTCACCAAGTCCGGTTTGTCTTCCGCTATTCTATTAGCAATAATCGCGAACGTCGTGGCGCAATTGAACCGCACGTTCGGCACAGGGTCGGCGCTCAACTCTAAAACAAACGGCAAAATGGACTGCTCAATTGTCACTGGTGTGAGCTTCGCAGCGATCTTTTTCACCGCCAACAGTGCAGTCAGTCGGTACAAATAGTTCGAGTTCGCTTCTAACCCTACTAATTTCGGCACAATTTCTTGCTCTAGCCATTCAATGCCGAACACCCCCGCCAAAGTATTGAGGTTTTCCGCGGCGGCATCGCGGATCGCCCACACGGGGTCCCACAGCCAATTGATGACCAGCGGCACGATTTCCCTATTGAAATATTCGACGCCTAATTGCTTGGCCAGTAACGGGCTGTAATCAATGACGGCGAGCAATACCCGCCACTGCTTGTCCTTCGCCAAATCCGAGATAGCCGGTAATAATGACTCGCTTAGCCGGTCAATGCCAAAGCTTTCGTTGATAACGTCCAAACTAGAGATGATTTGCAGCCTAACTTCCGAGTGTTCGTCACGCAACATGTCGAGGAACAGCGGCAGAAGGTACTTCACGGTGTTATCTTTACCGATTTTCGGAGCCAACCGTGCGATCTTTGAGGCCAGGGCCTCGCGAACGCTCTCGCTCGCATCGTTCGTCAGGTTTTCCAGGCAAGGAACCACGCGCGAAACAATTTCGTCCGTGGTCAGCTGCGTCTGCGCGTACTCAACCACTTGTTTGGCAATTGCCGTGCGCACCTCGGCCTCAGGGTCGTTGGTTAATCCCACAAACAGTTGGAGAAGTCGCTCGTGGCTTTTCGCACCCTCGTCGCTGTTCGAGATGGCTTCAGCCAACGAAGCGAATGTGTCGGCTGCTTGGTACCTCACGCGCCAGCTCTTGTCGTCCAGCAAACTGAAAACGTGCGGCACTAAACTGGGCACTAATTCGGCATCGCTCCGGGCCAATGCCACCGCTGCATCGACTGCCAGCAGTTTCACCGAATCCTGGGAATCCTGGGCCAAACTCGTGAACAAAGCAAGCAGTTCTGTTGCCTCCAATTTTGCGAGCTGTTTATTGGCAGCAAGGGCAGTCACAACCGATGGAAACCGGTTTCCGGCTGCACGACGCACCATCGGCGCATCGTCAGTGATCAAACTGCCGAACGTCGCAATTAGCTCCGCACGTTGCTCATTAGTGATTTGGTCAATGCCTACACGGTTCAAAGTTTCAAAAATTGCGGGGAAGAGCCCTGCAGCGGCTACGCGGCTGCTGAACCACTCGCTGTGGGCCAAATCCGTGACCAATGGAATGAAATTCGTAATTAGCACTTGGCTGGGCATTTCAGCAGCGACATTTACCAGAGATTTGATGGCAGTGTCGCGAACCACGGGCTCTTCGCTCATTGCCAGTGTCGACAACGGCTCGAGTAGAAGCTGCGCGTATTCGGGGCCCCCGAGGTACTCGAGGAAATTTCCCAGCAATTCCGCCAGCAATGTAAGGATTTCGTCCTCGTCTTCTTTAGCAACGT
Source organism: Starmerella asiatica (assembly GCA_030572815.1). NCBI lineage: Eukaryota > Fungi > Ascomycota > Dipodascomycetes > Dipodascales > Trichomonascaceae > Starmerella > Starmerella asiatica. The sequence continues at coordinate 6,695 of JAJMBI010000099.1, read as the reverse complement.
CGTTTAGGAACGGAATGAGTTCGGTACGCGACCGTTCCTCGCCGAGGGCCAACGCGACGGTGGGGAGCCGCTCCATGGCGGTGTACCGCGTAGTCACGTCGTCATGCTTCAGCTCGTCGAACAAAACCGCTAGGGGGAAGGTCTCTGTGTCAGGCATCGCACTTGTCGTTTGAGTATGTTGTTGTGGGTTGGGTCCTTAGACATATGGCATGCCTCCTCCCAGCCACACCCTCATAAAACACGCCCTCATAGCATGTAAATCACATTGTACAGCACGTAAAGCACACTGTACAGCACGTAGAAGTGACACAAGTTGAAGCACGAAGAAGATACCCAAGAATGCATTCAAAGCACATATTGAAGGCTTACGGCTTGTATATTTAAATATGTAAAGTATGGAGGGCAGGGACTGGCTGCCCTGGTCGGCCTTGGCCCTGCGACTGCCTATATAAATATATATATATATACGTCAAGCACACACACACAGCACGTAAAGCACATAGGCATGGAGAAGATTCATTTAGAGCATCCTCAAGAATGCATTTAAAGCATATACCGCTTTTATATGGGGCTATGGCAGGTACTCCTGGTCGGCCTTGACCCTGATGAGCTCTTATAACACAGCACGTAAAGCACACAAGCACGTAGAAGATACAGCAATAGAATGCACGTTTTTATTTAAAGCACATATCGAGGTTTATCACACCAAATATATAGCTACGGCGGCTGCCCTGGTCGGTCTTGGCCCTGCAACTACTTAGCTGCCTTCGCTGCCTAGTAACGTCGGTGTTTTCAGCTTTTTTCACTCGCCCTTGCTTAAATATAGCCTTGTAGCACCATATCACCAAGCCTTGTAGATATCTAAGGTGGGTGAAAATCCCATACCTGCATGAGCTTCGACCGGTTGAAGGCCGACATCCTTGCCGCGCTGGGCGTCGTGGATTACTCGCCCAAGGGCACTGTGGATCGTGAAATCGTGCCGCTTATCAACTTAATAAATAGTCATTCAGATTTAGTGACGACGTCGTCGTGTGCCGGCCGTGTCAGCGTTTTCATTGAAGGATCGAAAGTGGGCCCCAAACTGAAAGTTGGCGGTAAAGGAGATGGTGGCCACTGGCTGTTTTTCACCCACGATCCCACCGAGCTTGTGCCGCAATGGCAACAGGGCATTGATGAGTATGAACACACAACTGAAGTAAGCCCCACAGAACCAAAACGGTATGTTCTGTACAAATTCGAGCCGTGTATTCTCCATATCAAGTGCCGGAACCTTGCAGTGGCCCGCGCATTGTTCTCATTGGCCATTGACTGCGGGTTCCGCGAGACCGGCATTGGCTCGAACAACAACGTTGCCATTCGCAATTCGATGCGGATCGACGCACCTCTGGGGTACTTGAAGGGCCGCAAGATCAAACGGTTGGCCAATTGGGAGTACGTTGCTGAACTTGATGAGATGGCTCGTGATCTGTTTGTGAAAAACGCTAAACGCATTGCCCAGCTTACCTTGGCGCTCGAAAAGTTTACGGTACCGCGCGAACGCGAGTCTAAAAATGAACGTGCCCGTCGTATGCGGGCAGAGGGGCTCGCCCAGCGTGAACAGCACAAACCTGAGCACAAACCTGAAGTAGATCTAGATATTAATTTAGAGTCATTAGATATATCCCAGTAATAAGTCATAATCTCATGTGCGATAAGCTGATAGCCTGGTGAGCGACCGCTAGTTGGTGGATCCACAAGGGTAGGGCAGCTAATTTAGCATCATATGGCAGGTCGTGCTGGATGGCTGCGAAGCCCGCAAAGACGGGCAAATATGGTGGCATTCTTGCTCGGCGGAGTAGTGAGCACCGAGCTGATGTGGATAATTCGCACAAACAATGCTCGAACCGATTTTGAGCGACGCACGAATGCCGAAATTGCCGTTACCAAAAACGTCATTGCCCGGCTCAAGGCTGGTGAAAAAGTAGATGTAGACAAGGAATTGCTGCGTACAGACAACGATGAGTCCGTTGATGACATTTTGAAAAACTTGGAGGCCATGGACAATCAGTGGGGCCGATCCGGGGCGACTTCGATTCTGCAGGCAGAACACCGCACGCCGCCGGAAAACACGGGAAAATGGTTGTAGATGTACATATAAACACTTACTTAATATCACTGAGCTAGCATGGTGCAATTCTATCGGTTGCGCTCGTGATATCTTATCACCAGTTACCGCCAGCGGGCTAAATGGACGTTTAAATGCCATTGTGAATAACATGCTACATGATTATATATAACTATATTGGTGTGTGGTCTCACATATGGCTTCATAAACAGCTTAAATTAGAAAACAAGGCCCGGAACGCCAGCAATGGATGAGCGCAAGGTCCGCAATGCCGCGCCAATGACTTCGTTCTCCGCGTACAACTGAAGCTGGGCAATGTAACCTCTGAGCAGCGTCCAGTAGTACTCTGCCTCGTCTTTAGACCCGCTCGTAGTGTACATGAGCGCCGCAAACACGCCAATCAGCGCAAACTGGCTAGCAGACGCAAAGTACCAGAACTGTTGCAAGTGCTGTGGCCGCAACGTCTTCACAAGGTTGTAAGCAACGTCAAGCCGCTCGCGGGCAGTCGAGCGTAGCAATGCCATCATTTCCGGGCTCAAGGTTGACGCTGACGAGCTCACAACGCGAATTATAAACCGGTGGAGTACCACTTCAGCAGCAATGTACGCAACTCGAAGTGAGAAATTCCCGGTTGGTGCGTCACCATCAATATTAAGCACTGCAGGAGGCACATTGGAGTACCAGTCGTGCAGTCGTAGCTGGATTGGTTTGATCAGCGTTAAAATGGACTCGGCAGAGATTCCCGATGATGCTGCGGGGCTACTATTTGTGCTGCCCAGGGGAGTTGTTGCTCCATGCTTCATATGCTTTGCCGAGTTGGGCGATGCTGCCGCCGTTTGGGGACTTGTGCCCGCACTGGACGTACCCAGGTCGGGATGAGCCAGTCCACGTACGGCGTAATAGTGCTGGCTGTTTACATTGACGTTCGCGTTGTTCATTAAAGATTGGGATGCCGACAGCTCGCTGGAGTACATGAGCAGCAGCTTGGATGATAACAAATTGTGCATGTCGTGCACAATCAGGCTCAATTTGTTGAGCTGGATAAATAGAGCGCCATGATGCAGGGGGCCGTTCGCACCACTGTCAAACATGTCGGCATTTAACAGTGAGAGGAACCACGACTCGTCATGGATCAATGGCGGGATCGAGTCAAACAAACAAATCCATGTGCATTGCGAGTACGTAGCCCAGCTAAGCCGCAGCCGCAAGTTGATTTCCCACCTTGGCAGCTTCCAATGCAAACAATTGCGGTTCAGGGCCAACCTGAAGGCAGCAGCATTGATCACAGAACAAATCGTTAAGTGCCGAGTGTCGGCATATGAGCACTGCAGCAACAAAAGACCGGCCTGCACCAAAGATAATGACGAGACACCGCTCGATTTAAAGAAATTGGTTAATGTTAGTTGGTAAAGCGCCGGAACAATGTGATCAGGCCGCGAAACGGTGGATAGTTCGGCATTGAGCGACCACCACCGCATACCAATTAGGTACACAGCCCCGAGCAGTGCCGGCATGAGCTCGCGGTACGTCCGCATATACTTCTCAATGAAGATTTTCTCGTGCAAAATGGGATACTCGCGATGGAAGTACATGAAAAAAGAGTTGACGAGGGCGCGCCCATAAGGGTACACGAGACGTTCGATCTCATCACAATCGTGGGCCCAGTCACTGTGCCCTCCTTCATTGCGGATCATAAACCAGCTGTCAGGACCCACTTTCCGCAGCAACAAGTTCTGGGAAACGCGAGCCTGGTTCGATTTGTCCAGCGGGATGCTGTCGAGCACGCGTTGGTCCCATAATCCGTGCTGGCCAACCGCAAATGACGATCGCGGATGCTGTAAACTCAGCGTTTTTTTTAATAATGACCGACCGGGCAACTGGGAATAATCATCTACCGGCCCAGCAACTCCCGGAACGGTGGGTTGACGTACACCGGCCCGTTGCGGGATCGGCACTGCTCGATTCGCATTATTATTGGTTTGCACACGACTAGGAGAGTTGAAAGTGCACTCAACGTTCTCCATTTGACACCTAAAACATTTCTGGTTGTCGTGGTTCAAATAATAACAAGCGGTTTTACGCCTGCGGCACTCGTCACATGCGCGCGACTTCACATCGGTCATTTTCTTGATTTCCAAACCAGTTTCGTTTGAGTGAGGGCCCGTTTCGCGCGAATTGCGACGGGTGGATCGATCATAAGAAGGTGAAGCTGTACCGCCATTGGCCCTTGGCTGCATTTGCACACTATCAGACCGCTGCCGTTTGTTGGGCAAATTACTCATTTCGGGCACATTATCCGTAACATCAATGATTTGAGAAGCATTACCAGTAGCATTAATCATTTTAGGCATATCCATGTCAGGCACACTGCCCAAATCGGGCACAAACTGCGAGTACATCACATCTGGTGGAGAAAATGCCAATGCCGATTCCAGGGGACCCAAATCCGAGTTCTGGTACCCGTGGCGGCCGTCATCGTTTAAACTGGAAGGCGTGGATGCTGGTTGGCCATTTTCGGCGTGGCTATGCGACGCAAACATGTCATCAAAGAATTTGTCGGGCCCAAACTGCTCGTGTTTGGTGGGCTGTCGATAAGGAGTAGATCCATCCTGATCCGTAGCCATGAATATTTGCAAGATTTAGAGTTCAGCAACTTTGCTTAATTAGGATACCGAGAATTTACTGGCGACGACAAACGCACCCGGGAATTTGAAAATCAAAAGCAATTTTACAAAAAGCGGGCTGAAAAATCTTCAATGTGTTCGTGCTCAAACCTATAGGTTGACAAGTCGTTTTGTGTAGATCCTATCCCACCAGTTATAGGCGGTTTACCCGCAGGCAGCTACCCCGTTTTCCGCCATAGGTTATCGATGCGACCCTTGCCTCAATCTTGCGCCGTTAACAAACGAGCCACAAATCGGCGTGAGATATTAAGTATTTATTTAATGGATTGTGGAGTTGGCAACCAAATTGTGTTAGTTATAAAATTGGAAGAACGGAGCTAATGATGTAGGTGGGTTGATAGTAGGGGGTATTTGGCCGCATCTCATTCGTCCGATAACGGCGTGGTATCGGCATTCCCATATATACCGATGCACGCGCTCTGCAACTTCATATATAGCCCTAAATTTATATATGTACAAGCGATGTAGTTCTAAAAGCATTGTGAAACAATGCCAGTAGTTACTATCCCACATTTGAGTGCACGGCGCCTGCGGATATGCGGAATTAACTTTATCAGCAGGGTTCGGACACCCTAGCCGCGATCTAACGTGAAGGTCGAGCGCGGCTACCCCGACGGCCTGCGCCCCTGAGAATTGCGTGCTGGTTCGCACTCAATGTCATGTGTTTGAGGGACAAATTATAGTATTAATAGCTAAAAACATTAATGAACGCCGGCTGAGGCATAAGTACTGCCGATCATGCCATTGCAGTGCTCCAATGCTAGATATATCACCTAAACGCTCCATATTCATCATGTACGAGGCCTATACGTTACTACCGATCATGCCAACGCAATGCTGTATGCCATTGCATAACTATATCGATTAGTTACACGCCCACACTTACCATGTACGAGGCTCATACATTAGTACTGCCTATCATGCCATTGCAGTGCTGGATGTATATCTGGATCTACACGCTCCACATACTTACCATATACACTTAACTATGGAATGCTAGCTACGAATTGATGCCATATATAACTAGATCGATCACCTAGTTCATGTACTTGCAATGCACATACAATGCCCACAGTCTTCCCAACGCTGTATACACAACTACACTAGTTACGAATCGAACGGCAGCAAAAACGACTCCGCGACCAACCGCGCGCGCGCATTCACAAACAATTTAATCTCGGAAATCTCCTTATCAACTTCTTGCATGAACTCCACGATGAAATCCACTAATTTATGCTTCAACATCGATTCGGTGTGAACATTCGTTACCAAAAACGAGATGTCGTAGCCCGGCAAAGGCACCCTGCGTAGAATGAAGAACTGCTCGGCCCGCCGCGTTAAAAACCGGGTGAATTGCGACACCAAAATGCGTTCGAGTTCATCCGCCTGCTTAATTTTAATCGACACGCGCACCGAGTTGATGCTCGGCTCAATTAAAACGCCTTCATTCTCGTTACGGGAAATGTGCATAACATTGAGCAACGCCGTCGGGTTGTTGCCGGCCTCGACCTCGGGATAGTTGTGCCGCTCAACAAGCTCAGAACCAAAGCTTTCTAAACACAGCGCCGCCGTTAGCGAGCTGCGCACGGCATTGACGTACGGCCGTAGTGTCTGTGACATCTGTGGTTGGCTGTCCTAACCCACACCCAGACCTCCCATAGCCCCTACTTGACTTGCTTTTCGATCGAATGGATTTCCTTAATCTGTTCTATTATAATGGCAGCATAAATCTACACACAATTACTGGTACATAGCTCGCTACATGGGCTATACGACTGGCAAAAATGGGTCGAAATCGACCCGCATGAAATCCTAGTGTAGCTGGTAGTATGGCCCATGGTTAGACGTATGCGTGCTTAGTAATCTGAACATTTAGTCGGGGGTGTTCATTATTTCGAGCAGTATAC
>JAJMBI010000098.1:0-42057 GCA_030572815.1 Starmerella asiatica | reverse complement strand
CAAGTACTGCAAGTTTCCGCTTTTGGACAGACCTGAGGGTAAGGGGTACAACAGCGTTGTAATCAAGTGTGCTCCCATTGTGCACCAAGCACTAATGTTTGCGCTAATAACGGTGGCTTAATATACTAAATAGGCTGTATGTGATGCAACTGGGAAAAATAAGTGCTTGATATCGCCGTGAAGACCGCTATAGCCTCACATGTCCATTGTTCACAGAAGGGAACTAGGGAAGGGGGATGTCGGACGAGTCAGGGTAAGACAAAGCATGTGACATGGCGGCATCACACGCCGTAAACGGAGGACTTCCTGACACAGTTTTAGAGGCTTTGAGCCCAAATCAGAACAAATCCCATATTATCCTTTACCAGAAGGTTCATAGTTGGCCAGTTTACTGCCATGTATATCCCAAAACGGCTATGTATATCCCAAAATGTCTATTGTCCGTGGACGACCTCGCGTAGCCTATCAATGCTTTTAGTCAGCATATGCACCTAGCTAGCGTAAGCACCACGCTTGGGCCCGGAAGTTCGTGAGAATCAAAGTATTTCGGCATTTATGAACTTTCATAGAATATATAGTACTTCATAAGTATTTATCAGTCAATTGGGCGGTCGTGTGACCCCTTCCATAGAATGTCGTGCAGCCTGAGCGCCTTCAATATACAGTCGCTAAAACTGGGAATCACCTGAGTAGTAAAATATCGCAAATTACTAGGTAATTAGATTGAAGTATTTCGAAATTTTTGCCAAGACCGCTCAATTGCGGCTGAGCATTTCTAATATCCCTAGTATAAGGTAAGTATCATTTGTCGTGGATGTCAACACCGCAGTAACGTGTATAGACACTAATATATATACTAAGGCATACCTTCGGGCATTCCTGTCTCCTTTGTCTTGGCGTACCGGCTGCGCGGGGGTCGACGCGGCTGCCGGCCGATCGTAGCCGACGCAGCTAACAACCCGTCAATTCCGCTGGGAGGGGGTGCGCTGGATGAGGAAATTCCTCTGGCAGCAGGTGGTCCGTCGCCAGCCGACGGTGTACTGACGGGGGGTACACCAGATGAGGAAGATTCGCCGGCTGCAGGTAGTGCTCCAATTGGAGGTGGCCCACCACCAGCTAAAGGTGCACTGACGGGAGGTGCTCCGCTAGCTGCAGGCGGCGCCAAGGCCGGTGGTGGAGGTCCTGTCGGCTGGCTCCCAACAGCAGCCGCAGGAATGGCTGCCTTGGGAGGCGGCGGAGGACCAGTGCTCGCCGCAGCTTGCGCTTCGTCCTGGCCCGGGAACATCCACCTCCCTAACTTCTCGTTGTAGACCGGCTTATGTGCTTGATCACCAAGCTTAACGGGAATCGCCTTGGTCGTGGTGGCCTCCTCCTTCTTGAACAAGCTACTAAACCATCCTTTCTTCTCCTCCTTTTTGTTCGTCGTCTTCTTCTTTTCATCCTTCTTTACGGGCTGGGGAGCAGGGTCTGCCTCATGGGAAGGTTCGTGAACTGGCGCCGGTGGGTCGTACGGCTGTGACGGTGTAGCTTGCATGGCCGATGGAGCATACAAATGTGATGGAGCAACTGGCGCGACTGCTGGAGCGTATAATTGTGTCGGAGGGGCCGAAGGGGACGGAGCTGCATGATGGGCATGCAGCTGACTCGGTACAGATGGCACAATCGGACTATACGACTGGGCCGCCGCCGGGACCATTGGAACGTACGGCTGATGTGAGGCAGGGGGTGTCGGCTGTGCCGCTTCAAACGGCGTCTCGGCCAACGCATCGGGCTGCTCGAAAGCTTCGGCAGGAGGAGCATAAGATTGAGGAGGAGGAGCATACGGCTGAGGAGCATACGGCTGAGGAGCATGCGGCTGAGGAGCATGCGGCTGAGGAGCATTCTCGTACGGAGAAGTCAAATTTGACGCCAGTTGTTGACTCGGGGAACGTTGAGTATACGGGCTCATGCCAGCCCGATCAGTAGCTGGCGTAAGCTGGCGGTGAATATCCGCCGTCGGTACCTCTTGGGTTGGTTGATTAACAGTGTACGCTTGTGATCCGTACGAATTTGTTGCTACCTGTGGAGCATATGACCCGTGCACATGGCTTATCGGTCCATGAGCTTGCGGTGACATATGGTGATCCGGCGAATATAGTGTATTCGTACCTTCCTCGGCCACCTCAGCCAGAAGCGTTCCAAAGCCCGATGGAGGGCGTGTGGTGGGGCTTGCAATACGGAACTCAGGACCAGGTGTCGTGCTTTGGCGCTGCGTTGGGTAGAAATCAGCCGAGTGACTGATCCCAGATGCACTCAGTGGGCGTTTGGGCCCAGCTGGGAATGACGCTCCCACGGCCCCGACCTGGGTTGCCAGTGCAGGCGTGCTACTAATGGCCGAAGGCACTAGTCCCGGAGCACCTGTGGTGGGGATTCCCGCGCTGGAAGGGCCGCTGTTGCCGTTGATAACAATATCGTCCTCGCCACTCACAAATTTGTTAAACTGATGCACCCATGCCTTCTCGAAGTTCGGCATGCTCAACTTGCGCTGGAGCCAGCCGCTGGCGGGCTCGGCATTTGCCGAACAGCGCACCACGAGGCTGCTGGCGGCTTCCACGAGCTGCGGGGGTGCGTCTCTCCCTGCACGCAAAATGGCTGCAACATTTTCGGCAATCTTCAAGCCCTGCTTCGCGTAGCCTGCATCGACAAGCATCTCCGCAAAGCTCAGCTTCGGTCTAAGCAAGCCTACCGCACCATTACCGAGCACAAACTCGTATATTTCTGCCAGAATGCAGCTGTCATATGACATGGTTGAGTCCTGGGCTACCAGCGGGAACGGGAACTCCGGTCCAAACAGCATGCCGGTCAACATAAAGCATACATGGCCCTCCTCAACCAGTCCACGCTGCACCAAAAGGGTGCCGAGGGCACGAATTGCCGCAAAGATACTGGCGGTGTGCGCATGCGGCGAGTTCGCAGCAGAGCCAGCGCTCTGAGGTGGTGCTCCGTTGTAAATCGCAGCGACACATTCGGCCCAATGCGACAGGTTCATGTCAGTTTTAAGAGGATCGAGCTGCCCTTGCTCATTATTCACCTTGAATAACTCCATCGCGGCGGCTCCATCCGCTGCAGTTTGGGCCGCTTGTACTCGATACACAAATGCAAGCGGTGCAGCAGCAGAACTGATTTCCGTCGTCACAAAAGCGTTAACAACGCGATTCCACTCCTTAGGCCCCTGCATCTGCGCCAGAAGAAGGGCGTGCGCGAATGCATTTCCTTCCAGTGCCGCCTCCAGCGCTGCAGAGATGTTACCCTTACTCAGTTTTGAGAAAATTAGGTTCAAGCTGTCGGCAGCGGCGGTCGTCGGCAGGGACTGTGTAGCTGCACCAAGTCGCAGGTTACTCCGTCGACTATGGAGCGCTTCACAAACTTGCAGGCGGCGTTTCTCCGGTGTGTCCGACGTCATGAGCCGCAGAAGCACATCGTACAGAAGGTATCCCGGCAACGCACCTTCCAAATCAGTCATCCGTTCCTTGATCCACTTCTCAAGTTCCTTCTTTTGGCTCTTGATCGGGCCCTTCGGTCCCATGAGCGGCAAAGGTAGTTTATTCAGCGAATTTGGGCTCAAATCAACTTGAGCAGCAGCGCTGGGTTGCCGCATTGATGACTGTAACGTTGCCATCTGTACCTCGTGTTCGTGAACCGTGGGTATCGAGTGCTGGCGGGGCTGTACTGGCGGTGCACCCGGTGCACCCGGTTGCACGCCATGCTGCTGGAAACCTGGAGGGGCCGGCTGCAGCCCCGAAAGACTCGGTGGTAGCCCAGTAGTGGCGGGCTGTGCACTCTGCTCTGCCGGGGCAGCTGTAGGAGCATATGGGTTGGCTGCACCTGCACTCGAAGTGCGAGTGTACCTTGCCGGTGTCGGGTGGGTAGATGACGCACGCCGCGAAGGTACAGCGGGATGGTACGGATTCGGCGCCGCTACACCAGGACCGGCCACGCTAGCACCAGCCGCACTAGGACCGGCCGAACCTGGGCCTGCCACGCTAGCACCGGCCACGCTAGCACCGGACACATTATGAGCGGCAGCACCATAACCTGCCGGGGTGCTTGTATTTGGATGTACGGCCGTCCTTTCATGGTGTGCAGCTGCACCATACTGATGAGGTGGTGCCACTGCAGGAGGTGCCGCGTGTACCGGTGGAGCTAGTGGGGCGGCTGGGGCCACGGGAGCTGCGGCCATGCGCGAAGCTCGACGCAGTGGCACTGACTGCTGGGCGAGTTCGGGAAACCCGAATGGATCCGGGTTTGAGGGCCGCACATATGGCGCACTGGGTGCAGCTCGGGGAGCTGGTACTGTTCCTGCCCCCGGATAGTTGCTTGCAGGAGCATATGGAGATGGATGGTGGCCCGGTACACTGTGCAAGTCACGGGAAGGTTCTGGCTGCCGGCGCGCTGCGAGTCCTGGTTGAGAGGCCACGGGAATCAGCGGCGGGGGCGGCGTAACCACAGCAGGCCCGCCCGAAGGAGTGTATCTTGACGGCCCCGGTGGGGCATGACCCCGTGTAGCCCGCGCTGCAGCCACGGGCCGCGACGGGGGTGGCATTGCCGGAGTGCGAGGTGAAACCTCGGCCGAATCGTGGCCATTGGCTGCTAACGGATAACCCCCCATTGGGTGGCTGGTTAATGGGGTTCCTGTGCGCGTTAGAATGACCGGCGTTGAGTGATGCGCCTGTTGCTTGGGCAGAATCTCCATAGGCAGGTCAAATCCAGTACGATCAGTATCAAAATTCGCAATACTCGGCTTTTGTTTTAAAGCCGGAGGCCGAGGCGGTTCTAATGGAGCATCAAGGGAAGCGTTTGATGCCGCTTCGCCATGGAGTAACGCAACAAAGTCATCAGTTTCATCGGGAAGTAGCTCATCATCGCTTTCAAGGAATGCCAAGCTGTCGTTCCTATCCGTCGTGGCGGGTGCTGTTTGGTCAACAGCATGAGGTGGCTCCTCATCATCTTCCAAGAACTCCTCGTCCAGCTCAAGGTCTAAAACAGGTTGTGTAGCTTCTACAGTCGTGGTGGGTGCGGTCACAGTTTCCGCAGGTTGTCTAATGGCACGGAAAAACTCGTCTTCACTCTCGTCGTCTTCCAATTGTTCCCCGTGTTTGTTCAACACAGCTGCTTCGACGTTAGGTGTATTTTCGTTCGCCAAACGCACTGGGACGTCAGCAGCAAGTTTCGCCTCAACCTCTGCCTCAAATTCTGCCTCGGCTTCAACTTCTGCGTCCTCCCTCGCTTCCTCCTCGACCTCTTCCTCAGCTTCTACCTCCAGCTCAGCTTCGACTTCGGCCTCAACTTCTTTATTTTCAGCTGCTTCTGCCTCCAGCTCGGCTTCGACTGCGGCCTCAATTTCTGCTTTACCTTCAGCTTCCTCCTCGGCTTCAAGTTCCGCTTCAATTTCAGCCACAAGTTCCGCATCAGCTTCGGCGTCAATACCGGTTTCTGCTTCAATTTCTGCTTCAATTTCTGCTTCAACTTCCGCTTCAATTTCGGCTTCAACTTCCGCTTCAATTTCGGCTTCAATTTCGGCTTCAGCTTCCGCCTCAACTTCTGCTACAACTTCTGCTACAACTTCCGCCTCGGCATTTTCTTTAAGCTCCTCCTCAGCTTCAACTACGGCCACGGCCGCAAGCTGGGCCTCCACCTCAACTTTAGCCAGGGCTTCAAGGTGTGTCTCAAGCTCTACTTCAACTTTGGCCATGGCATCAAGCTGAGTTTGAAGCTCAACTGCAGCGGCTGATGGGCCACAAAGACGCTCATCCTCTCGCTCTACACTGAGCTCCGCCACAAGTGCAGTAACACGCTCAGTGGCATGCCCAGCTTCACTCTGGCCATTGGCTACCGATTCCTCACTATGTACGATTTCAGTTGCTCGTAATGACTCGTGTTCTGGCTCTGGTGGTGCCTGGGAAATGATGGAATTGATAAACTCCTCGTCAGAATCGCGGGCATCCTTTTCCGCGTCAGGTGTTTCCAAACCGATTTCAGGTTGCACCATCAACGGCTTTTCTTTAGTTGTAATGTTTTCCAAAGGGGAAGGAGACGAATTTGATACTTCTGGCTCCAGAGCTTCTGGCTCCAAAGCTTCTGGCTCCACGGCCTTTTCGGGTTCCACCGCAGCCAACTCAGTCTTTACGGGCTCCACCGCAGCAGGCTCCACAGTGTTCGGATCCCGAGCTGCTGGTGAGTCTACTGGCACAACGGGCTCCGTCAGTGTGGCAGATTTTGTAGCCTGCTCCTCCGCAACGTGCTCCACAGCGTGCTCCGAGTGCTCCACGGTGTTCACTACCTGCTCCGGAGCATGCTCCACAGAGATCTCCTCGGTTCGTGGATCGGGTTTTTTTACAGCGGCAGACTTTGCCGCCTGCTGCCGGTGTTTGTTTTTTGTCCGGTTTTTGGACTTCGATCCCATTGCTCACTGCAATGAAAAGACGTGTGGGGTTGTTGTGCAGCAGTAACCCTTTTGGCCCATACCGCGGAGTGCCGTTAGCAACCTAAACGTTTAGGTACTGTATATCGCTCATTCTATTTGCTTAAATAAAAATAAACTAGTCATATGGACTGTGGTTTGCTCTCGTTCTCGCTGGGTGAAGTTTAAGCCGGTATATCAATGAACTAGCGTATGTACTGGAGGCAACCACGCACGCCCCAACAATGTCCGGAGTTCCTTACCTCCCGCACCAGCGCATGTGACAGTCAACAGCCACACCATCGCTTGCGCCCATATACCAACATCTTTTCACTATCTAGTGTATCTCCAGTTCACAAAAAACGATCATTGAGTATAGAACGGTAATTGAGTATAGAACAATCATTGAGTATAGAACAATCATTGAGTATAGAACGATCATTGAGTATAGAACGATCATTGAGTATAGAACAATCATCGAGTATAGAACAATCATTGAGTATAGAACAATCATTGAGTATAGAACAGTGAGTATAGAACAATCATTGAGTATAGAACAGTGAGTATAGAACGATCATTGTATAGAACAATCATTGAGTATAGAACAATCATTGAGTATAGAACAGTGAGTATAGAACAATCATTGAGTATAGAACAGTGAGTATAGAACGATCATTGTATAGAACAATCATTGAGTATAGAACAATCATTGAGTATAGAACAGTGAGTATAGAACAGTGAGTATAGAACAGTGAGTATAGAACAATCATTGAGTATAGAACAATCATTGAGTATAGAACAATCATTGAGTATTGTAAACAGAAAGTATATATAGCTGTAAAACCGTTCACGGTGTACGGTTTGCGTCGCTCCTATGTATACGCTGAAGGTTACCGCTATTATATAGAGCAGCGCATCAGTCACGAGCCCCACAATGCTAAGGACTATATAAACATCTCCAACATTATCAAATGGGCAAGCTGCCATCCCAGCCGAAACTTCTCTCTCCATCTCTCAAACGCCGGATCGATCTGTCTAAACTGTGTTAAATTACATCCTTAAAATGGTTCGAGAGTTCGGCACGTCCATTGTAGACAATTGCTGAACTATAACCGCGTTATTAGCACTATTTAGTTATCTGTAGATCTTTGCGAATCTGCGTTTTATATATTGTGCGATCACCCGCAGCACTTCCCTGGCTATAAAGGCCTATTCCCTCCCGCACCACAGGTCCGCGGTCAGCTAAATTTCGCGGGCTGTGATTAGTCACTATGCAGTCGCAGAAGGAGAAGTTTGCCCGGTGCTGCAGCGACATCAGCGTGGCCCTCGTGGCCACGCTGGACCAGCAATCCTCAGAAGATCTCAATTTGAACCAATTAGTGACAAAAACCGCCAGGAAGTACCGCCTTGCGCAGCAGCCGCGACTCACTGACATCATCAGCGCCATACCCGAACAGTACCGAAAACGGCTGCTTCCACGGCTGCGTGCGAAACCAGTGCGTACTGCCAGTGGAATTGCCGTCGTTGCGGTTATGTGCAAGCCCCACAGGTGTCCTCACATTGCGTACACTGGCAATATCTGCGTTTATTGTCCCGGCGGGCCGGACAGCGACTTCGATTACTCAACGCAGAGCTACACTGGCTATGAGCCAACAAGTATGCGCGCTATTCGTGCACGTTATGACCCCTACGAGCAGGCACGTGGCCGTGTGGAGCAATTAAGGCAGCTGGGCCACGCGGTTGACAAAGTAGAATACATTATTATGGGTGGTACTTTCATGAGTTTGCCAGTTGAGTACCGAGAAAACTTCATTGTGAATCTCCACAATGCATTGAGTGGTTCTTTTGCCACAAATCTCGATGATGCCATCGCATTTGCTCAAGAAAGCGCAACGAAGTGTGTGGGCATCACAATTGAGACACGGCCGGACTACTGTACGGAAACGCACCTGGACGATATGCTCAAATATGGATGTACACGGCTAGAGATCGGTGTCCAAAGTGTTTACGAGGACGTTGCACGTGACACAAACCGCGGCCATACCGTGAAGGCCGTGTGCCATACGTTCGCGCTGGCGAAGGATGCAGGCTATAAGGTCGTGAGCCATATGATGCCGGATCTCCCAAATATGGGATTTGAACGCGACCGGCTGCAGTTTATTGAGTATTTTGAGAACCCGGCCTTCCGTACAGATGGTCTCAAAATATATCCCACTTTGGTAATTAGGGGTACGGGTTTGTATGAGTTGTGGAAAAATGGGCAGTACCGTAGTTACTCCCCAGCCAAGCTGGTAGACCTCGTGGCAGAAATAATGTCATTGGTTCCACCGTGGACACGTGTTTATCGCGTCCAGCGCGATATTCCCATGCCGCTCGTCAGTTCCGGCGTCGACAATGGTAACCTCCGCGAACTCGCCCTAGCCCGTATGCGTGACCTCGGCACGAAGTGTCGCGACATCCGCACACGCGAGGTCGGAATCCAAGAGGTCCATCACAAGGTCAAGCCTGATCAAGTAGAGCTGGTGCGCCGCGATTATATGGCGAATGGTGGCTGGGAAACGTTCCTTGCTTATGAAGATCCCCAGCAGGATATTCTTATCGGGCTTTTACGATTGCGTAAGTGTGCAGCAGAAACTACGTATCGTCCCGAATTCACGGGCCAGCCAACGTCGCTTGTGCGCGAGCTGCACGTTTATGGCTCGGCCGTGCCTTTACACAATCGGGACCCGCGCAAGTTCCAGCACCAGGGATTTGGCACGCTTCTTATGGAGGAGGCGGAGCGCATTGCGCGCGAGGAACATCAATCAGAAAAAATCTCGGTGATCAGTGGTATCGGCGTGCGTAAATATTACGCAAGATTAGGCTATGCTCTTGACGGCCCATATATGTCGAAAGACCTACGCATTGCGTCGCATTGAGACTCTAAGCCTGTTTTCTGGCAGCATTTAAATTATTTATCAGCCGTGGGCGACAACGCCTTGACCCATAATATAGTATTGAATAGAATATAAGTGGAAGTCGGCACTAGGTCTTCTATACGTCATGCGTTTGTTTAATTAATTAATATAAGTATCTAATCATCATTCATCGCATCATCAGTCGCAGTCTATCTGGACGAGTTGTTCGTGGTAATGGCCCTTCTTGTCAACACGGACGACATATGCTGACAGTGACCCCCCCCGCTGACAGCGCGAATCGAGGCCCTTCGAGTAGCGGTGCAATTGCAAACCCTTGGAGGCGTCGTGTCCGTAAAACACTTCGAACCGCTCACTCTTATTGCGCGTGATCTGTTCCTCGTTCCATCTTGTAAACCACGGGTCGCCTAAGTCAGGATCTTCAGATCCCTTGGTATAATCCGGGGGCAAAATCGATCGTATACGCAGCACGTCCTCAATTGACTGGTTCTCTAATTCGTGTTCATGCCACAGCAGCCCACCATGAACTGCCACAGCCTCAATGCCACGCTTAGACACCTGCCCCATCTTTAAGATGGCCGGGCACGCCTGGAGGTAGCGGATGTGGCGCTTCTTAAGCTTCTTCACCAATGGCATGTCACGGTCCTTATCAGTAACACGCACGTCAGGTGTCGGCCGCGCGAACTCTGTCGGCCCATACGTCGGCGCCAGTGTTGCAGAACCCTCGCCCCGTTTCCGGTTTGGGACATCTCCATTCGGCGTGGCTATCTGCGTAGTGCTGCTGGCAAAAGGCGGGTACGTACGCGGCTGATCTAGGTGGTGCAGCTCAGCATACAGTGAGAAAATCTCATCTTCGTGGTTTCCCCGCACGCAGAATGCATCGTGCTCGATGGCAAAATCCAGCACCTTGATGCTGTCGGGCCCCTTGGTTATCATATCGCCGAGAAATACCATGTGGTCGCGCTTCTTGTCATATTTAACCTTCTTCAATAGCTTTTGCAGCTCATCATACATGCCGTGGACGTCACCAACGATAAGAAGGCGATGGTCATAGTGGCCATGATGGATTTGTGCCTCGTGCGGTAATTTCGCCACACGGGAAAGCGGCTCCAGCTCTGGAACGCGCACACGCTGTATAAATGAGACAAAAACAGTGCCCGCAGTAATAAATAGCAAAAGGCCCACCGCCACCACAGCGATCCCGCGCCAGAATGTATTGCGTGGCTTTGTATCCAACGCAATGGGATCTACTTCGTCATCAAGCAATAGTGGACTCGTTTCCGACATTTTCATAGAGTTGGGAGATGAAATCAAGCTCGACCCCGGCTTTTCTCTCATTAGCCAAATCGGGCGTGGCGCACCCGAGCCCACATGCAACTTAAAAAGGGTGCCGTCCGGCCCGACATTAGCCGCCCGAGCGGATATATGCAGCAAGTGTTTTCCCCATTTAATTTAATAACTTACATCCTTAATCAATTCCTTTAATGCAATGATGCGCGGGCTATTATTCGTTCAAAAAACAGCCTCATTAAGCACATTTAAAATGCTAAAACATAGACTACCTAACCAATTAGAAATGCCTCATGATCCACGTGGGACCGAGACAAATGCCTATCTGCCACCAGCTGTATACTACTACCCTTAAGCAAATTATCATATGCCATGGCAGGCAAGCATACCCGATCTCGGCCGGGGCAATACGCAAGCGCCACCCTAATTCCTGGTGATCGTGTGTAGTAGCCACACAAAGTTTGTCCCTTGCCCTAACAGCGCACACGTGATGTACTTTATTGCGTTTAACCCTAAAAAAATAGAAAAAATCTTCTATATGGAGTGGAGCATGGGGGTGACGCGGGCATGTTGATGACTCAGTTAGGGCTTTGCACGTGACTGTATAATTTTTCACTCCCATGACGGCGTCGTCACTCCCAGCGCGGCGGTGAGGGTAGCCCAAACATAAGCGTATTTGCCCCTCCATCTCTTTCCATCGTTCCCAGGTTCATCAACGATGCAGATTTTCATCAAGACGTTGACGGGCAAGACCATCACGCTCGAGGTCGAGTCTAGCGACACGATCGAGGCGGTGAAGAGCAAGATTTCCGACAAGGAGGGCATCCCGCCGGACCAGCAGCGTCTCATTTTTGCCGGCAAGCAGCTCGACGATGGACGCACTTTGTCGGACTACAACATCCAGAAAGAGTCCACTTTGCATCTGGTGCTGCGTCTCCGTGGTGGTGCCTCGGTCATTGAGCCCTCGCTTAAGGCGCTCGCCATGAAGTACAACTGCGAGAAGTCGATTTGCCGCAAGTGCTACGCTCGTTTGCCTCCGCGTGCCACAAACTGCCGTAAGCGCAAGTGCGGCCACACGAACCAGCTGCGTCCTAAGAAGAAGCTGAAATAAACTGATATATGTATTAATTTTATCGCAGTTATGCGTGCCGAAATAGCTTTGTGCTTATTGTGCGTATGTAGTAGTTGTGCGTATGTAGTAGCCAGGGGTCTTCTTTAATCGCAGCGATCACGCGCTACGCACGCATCCATAGTATGTATGCCTTTGTTCATCGCAGCCGCGGGCACTTCGCTTCGCTTCGACACGATATATATATGGCCTAATAAACCTCATATTTTTTTGTGTGCTTTCTAGTATATCTGCGCATTTGATTAATTATCGTAGTAGGTGGGCATATAAGGATGATGTGCAGAGACCCTGTACCTATTTGTCAGAAAATGCGCCGAGGACGTCGTAATTGCCATTAAACTTAGCTCGCGGCATTTGAAATTAGGGTCCCTTTCCGGCTGGTAGTTCTACTTCCGACGGAACGCGATCCAATTCAGCAATTCCTAACCCTGACGATAATTATTAAGCACTACCTATAGAGGAATTACACATACGTTTTTCTAGTGTTAATACTGAGATTCAGATACGTATAACAAGAGCAAATGACCTTATGATCGGGCCAAGACTTATATATTGATGCGGCATCTTTTTCTTCCTCGCGCCCGCCGCGCCCACCTTTTTTGGAAGGGTTAGGTAAAGTGGGATACGACCCTATTCCGCGACACTGGGCGAGCCCCTTTATGGCTGATCACGCTAGATATGGTCATGCATAAATAATATGACCATCTATTATGCAATTTATGTGACGACCACGCATTTTTACCGATTGTCTACTTTGCAGCAGCAGCATTCCAGTAAGTAACAATGTTTACATATCGTATCTCCTGGTTCGAGTGAGCCCCCATAATTCTCTAATTTCAAAGACAAATCCATTGTGCTAATAGTTCGTGAACTTGAGCCATAAGTGACAGAATATTTTCAGCTTAGCGGAGCCTTTTATGATCGCTATAGCATGCTGTGCGTAAATTAAATTGTAGTTTCTTCGCCAATTTAGTCGATGTGAGGTTGAAACAGTTAGAAGCGTCCGTATTCTCGTGTTATAACCTCTAAGATGAATGTATTTTTACACGGTATGTGTGGCACCGGTCAATCCTTGTGAACACAGTCAAACAATTGAATGGTGATTCGATAAAAGTGCGCAGAATGGCGGAAGTGCATAAGGGCTAGGTGCATTCTTAATCAGATCAGCACTGTGGGGCAGTCATGCATAAATACCACTTCAAAACAAATAGCAAGGATCCATCCACTACCCTGATTCCGTTTAGTATAAATTCGGAGCTGTTCCAGTTCTTCACATCGCGCTTTCATTATGAAGTTTCTCACTACTGCTCTCTTCCTTCCATTCGTTCTTGCCTATGAAGTCCCCTCTGTTTGGGGGGATACCCCTACTGACATCCCTATTGCTTCTGTAACTGAAAAGGGCTGGAACGCGGCTTTCTATCCGTATCCTCTTGGTGAAGTGGAAGGCTTCGGCGTTAACGAGTACGATTTCTTCCTTTCGGGGTACAAGAAATTCGGCGACTCGTTTGCATCTGCGAAGAACATCAAGAACCTTGACTTCCTTTTGATTGATGTCTACCCCGAAAAGGTGAAGTACGACAAAGTCTACGGCCAAAAGGTTTCGTTCACGAACTTCTCGACCGAGTTGACTGGTTACTTTGTTCCGCCGAAAACCGGTGAGTACGAATTCCAGGTTAAAGTCAAGGGCCAGGCTAGTTTCCAAATTGGCAAGGGCAAAGCGAATGCTGGTGACTTCAACTCTGACATCATCACCACGCAGATTTACACTGCCCAACCTGAGTTGCTGGACAAGAACGTCATTAAGGTCAAGTACCACTTGGATGCTGACAAGTACTACCCAATTCGGATTCTTTACGTCAACAACGAGCTTTCCGCTGAGCTGAACACGTGGACCACTGGCCCTTCGTTGGCCAACGTGCTGAACACGAACGTCGTGCAGGTTGCTAACGTGCCTAACTGAATCGTGGTATTAACACATGCCTTTATAACAATTGATTCTATTTTAAGTTTATATTTACTGTATCGTGCCCGGGCGCTTCGCTAATTTTATCCCTCCTAGTCTAGTTTCGGCTCTTGACGCTTAATTTTGTGTACGGCGCCATATTAATCCGGCAAGCGAGCCAACGAGGCTGCGCAATTAATCCACGGGACGTGCTCATGTGGGATGTGAATACCGCACGAGACATGATGTGTCAGATCATTCCGCACTTGTTGTTTGTACCCTAAACACTACGTGCCCTTGACCCTGCCTTAAACCACTTCAGCCCTATATCACTGCACCCTAACCACGTTTCGTTTATAAGCGTTTAAATACGTCTAGACACCTCGAACAAAAAAGATCGTCTCGTTTCGATAATATGGGAAACAGCAAGGAAGCCGATCGGTGCGAGTTTGCAGCGGTGATTGAGATCCACTACGTATAATGTATTAGTCATTCATTGAGGCAATTTAAGCTAGCTATGCTATCCACAAAAAGCGATCTGCGTCTTAATTATAGCGTTAAATGGCATATATACCACTTCATTTGCGTACTAGTGTTTTTACTTAGAAAATGGCGCTGGCCGTCATGCTATTTTTACCAGAGTTCGGTTATTGAAATCGCAATAGCTTTACGATTGTTGTTGCAAGTTGTTCTTGCAGTACAGGCTTCACCAGCACCTCGGATATTCCTTGCTCGTGACATCTAGCAATAGATTCTGTATCTCCATGGCCAGTCAGTGCCACTACTTGGCACGTGTACCCAAGCTGCCGCGAAATGAACCGCGCTGCAGCCACGCCGTCTGTTTCGGGCATGTCTAGGTCCATGAATATAATCATATATCGCGTCCCAGTGACGATTGCGGCCTCTACGAGATGTATAACCTCTGCCCCGTTGCGGGCTATGTCAATGTGGCCGACCCCAAGTCGAGAAAGCATCTTTTTGTACAAAGTGCGCAATAGATCATTGTCGTCCGCAACAAGAACGCGCAGATTCGCCAGATCGCACTCACCTTTCAGTATGCAGAGACTATTTATACTCGAATTGAGGTCATGGTGAGGCTCTGATTGACTAAAATCATTGCTGCCAACGCTGCTGATTGTAGCGCTGCTGGCCACGCTCCGCTCCTTATTACCGAGAACGCGGCATTGGACAGCAGCTTCGGTGCATGTTGATGCGGCTTGGCGACCCCCTCTGGTGTTCCGTACTGTTTCACTCCACACTACTCCCGGACGCCGTGTAGTCGTACACCATACAGTGAATCGACCTTCTTGTGCAGAGTCAGGCCATCTCGTTACAAACGCAAACGATCGGGACGGTGGCACGGCTGTTAGGTCGACGTCAGTCAGCTTATATACAGGAACGCGAAATTTCACCACAGTCCCAATGTTTACGCGACTAATGACGGAAATATAGCCCCCAAGGCTTTCACATAGTAGTTTTGACATCGCAAGGCCAAGTCCTGTTCCGCAGAACCGTTTAGAAAGCGCATCTTCGCCTTGTTCGAATGCTTCGAAAATGTGAGCCAGGCGGTCTTTCGGTATGCCAACGCCATTGTCGGACACAATAACCTCCAGCATACTGTGTTGAGGAGAGGAGAGCTTTGCATTGATATCAGCTTCACGGCCAAGTTCTCGAAGGTAAATACTAACCCGTACGCGAGGCCGGTACTCATCGTTAGTTTTAGAAGTCTCTCCATGCTCAAAAAGCTGCGTCAATCTATTCTCCAGCAGTTTCTCTCGCTCACTAAACTTGATTCCGTTTGATACTAGGCTCGTGCAGACGTGCATGATCCGCTCAAAATCGCATTCTACTTGGCACTCCCGCAATGCGTCTGTACAGACCTCCACCGCGAAATTTACCCCTTTAACATTGGCACGTGTTTCAAAAGTTTGGTTTATGCTAGATGCCAGGAACTCTAAGGACACCTTCTGCAGTGACTGCTCGACCCCTGCTAAATGAGCGGCGTAAGTAAAAAGCTCGTTTAATAGCTCACGCAGAATATTGCCTGATTGGATAATCGTTTGAAGGCCCTCCTGCACCTTTGCCATATTTGGTTCCTCTAAGGACACGGCCGCAATCCCCATAATGCCATTCATGGGTGTCAACAGCTCATGACTGACGTTCATCATAAACATGGACTTTGCCGCATTCGCAGTCTCGGCCTGCCGCTGGCTTTCACGCGCCTCACACGTCCTCAACCGAACCTCTTCTTCTATTTTCGTTTGTTGAGCCACTAGTCGATCCACCAAACAATTGTATACCTCGATCAAGTCATCAAACTCATCTCGTATCCACCACCTGTTTAACGAGGCCAGTTTAGAAGGCACGTGGAACAGCTCTTCGTCGTCAAAATGCACCTCATCTATATCAGAATTGCGCTGTTCAGCAATTGTAAACAGTGAACTTAGTATTGTGTCAGCAATCGATGTAGTATCAATCGATCGTGAGATAGACTCTCGCATGTTTGCTGCGCGGTTCAAGGAAAAGCGGCTTAGCGACGTCAATTGCGACTGAGCAAGGCTTCTGCTAGACCGATAAGCCTTGCGGCTTAATGAAGTTATAGACCGTTGATTGTCTGTAATGGAGCTTTCAAACACATGGCCTGTCGCTCGATGGTCTTCAATTAGCGTGGACGATGAGCCGTCTCTATCTACATCACGCACACGGTGCGTCCGGGGCTGTTTTGATGGCTGTGGCTGTCTTGTTACGTCCTTGTGTACCTGTGGCTTACGATCTTCAATGTACGTTTCAATTTGTTCATCGCTGTTGTAGCTATACCGATGTGGTTTCAGCTGCATACCACTGTAGATGTTATGGATCGGAGATACGATAAATCCGGTAAGCAGAAATGCGCATACAAGTGCCGCAATTAGAATACCGGCTGCCACAAGCAAGAGTCTCCACAACTGGGCATAGTAGGAGTGCTCAATATTGGACCTAGAAACGGATACTAAAATGTACCATTCTCGATTGATAGCATTGATAAAGGAGAATCCGACGCTTGCACGGTGAATATTCGGCGCTGTTGTATCCATCATTGCACCTCCTAGCTTGGAGTTGTTTTCTTCATGCTGTGACTTTCGAAGTATTATACTATCCGCGACTAAGGCGGGATATTCTCCCATAGCATGGGTCACATTCAGCTCTTTTGGGTCGCTTGGTAAAATATATCTCCATAACCTGTGCTTGATTCCAATAATCGAGCTGCTTGCTGAAGTTAGTGGTTCCTTAGGGGTATTCAAGCTGCGCAATGAGGGCACGGATACTTCAAAACTGTCTTGCGCGAATGTCCCGTTCATGTACGCACTACAATCGTACACTGCCGTGCAGTAAGCAATGAGGCTCGAGGCCTGAACAGAGTCGATGAGCTGTAAGCTGTACACCGGTACACTAAACGAGTAGCTATACGACAAGATGGTATTATGCGATCCAAAAAATGGAACTGGCACCGATAGCCATGCAGAAATTCCATTGTCAAGCTCAGAAAACGTTATTGGCGGTGTGTACTGCGCCGTGGCTAAACTTGGGGCCGTTTGAGTTACAGATGGTTCGACTATAGTACCATTTGATTTCGCGAACATAGAGCTAACAGTTCCATTGAGTACACCACCCAAGGGCAGTAGCTTTTTGAAGTTAAGCTGCATTTGATGAGCAGTGTCGGGGCTAATTCCGGGATTTATCTCTGAAAATAATACTTTTCCTTGATTATCATAAAAGGTGAGCATCTGCGCTGGTCTTAAAGAGGTTTCAAATAAGTTGTGGGCAGTGTCGTTCATTTTGGCCAGCCATTGTGTATTTGTGACATTGCCGTAATAGACGCTGCGCAGAGTGTTTGTTATTGCGTCGCCCTGTAAGGCTGTGGCCAAAGTAATTGCCTGGTTTTGAATTGCGCGTTCCGTGCGCTGAGCCTTCATTATTGCAAATTGCGCCAGCCGGTGCGACATAAGCTGTTTTGTGTTGTTTAGAGACTTCTCGATGACTATTGCCGAGATCATGACAACACTGATAAGCACGACGGTCCATATATAGAAGGTTATCTTCCATTGAAGGGGTATCTTTGCTCGGAACTTCCCCCATGAGAATTCCACCTCAAATATCCATCTTCGGAAGCTGAATCCGAACCTCATGGAGCCAGTTCAGCTGGCATCTCTCGAGATATCAATTTAAACAAAATTAGTGTTTGGCTCGCACCTTAATGCCAAATTGGTAGCATACACAGGGCATGCCCCACATTCTTTGTGCGACTTAGTACACTACACGCTCAACCTATGTAGTTATCAGTTTAAAATGCCTGTTTAATCAAATATTCATTACAACATATCATATTTACCGTGCATGCATATACTTTCGTAGCCCCCGTTGAGCGGCCGTTGTGCAGGGGGGGGAAGGTGAGTGCTGTGATGTGAGGGTAAGGGCTTCTTAAAAATATAGATCATATGCCGGCAACGTTCGGCACGGTTGTGAACCCCACACGGCGACTCGCAGAGTATCTTAATGCGCATGCATCAAACTCATTAGCCCGATCCCTCATAGCCGTTGCCACCCCCCAATATGCTGGCGAGCTCCAGCAATTACCTGCAACGTTCCCTCGACTACAAACCGTGGCCTTCAGCTGTGATACCGTTCCCCTCGGTTGTCAACGTGCAGGTTTTAGTTGGTATATTTCGGAACATCCTTTGAAAATCCAAGAAAAAACCGAACTTCAGCCCGATACAAGCCGTCAATGGACACAGTCAACTGCAGCAGTCCGACTCAGCACAGCCTCAAGCCCGCATTCTGCTAAGGGTGCTCGCAGCGACATCGCAATCTTTGCCGCAAACACTCTGTTCAGCACTGGCCACATTGCGGAGATTTACGCTGGCGATGCTACCCCCCTTTCCGCACTGCACTGCGAGATCGGTGAATACTTAACTCCCCAACTATCAATACGCCCCGCAGTGCCTTTATCACAGTGGATGGAGATCACGGCGTGTGCTGACAACATGCTGAAAACTCTAAATGGGGCACGCGCCGCTCAAGTATTAGAGGATCATCCCGATCTGACCAGTGCAGTGGATCCTCACGTATTTGCTGAGCTTTCTAATGGAGAAATGGTCCGTGTGGTGGCCGGAGGAGGCGGGCTGTGGTCCCCCCGGGCTTCAATGCTTGTTCTGGAGCCGCCCTGCACGCTGCACCGTGGCACCCAGCTCAGATTCTGGCTGCAGAGCCCGCTCAACAGCGACATGGAATCACAGCTTGCAAACACACCCGCCGATGGACTGATTGCTGAAGTGGCGCCGGTTCCGCAAACAACGGCTGAGGAACGGCCATACCTAGATTTCAAACGAAATCACCACCTTCCTGTGTTTGGGTTCGGCAGCGAGCACGGCTTTTTCATGAACGACGTAAAGCATTCTATCGTTGGTGAGTCGCAATACTTTTGCTGATCGTGAATCTCAAATTACCAATAAATAAAAATCTCGTGGGGCGGAGGCAGTCTGCTGTAACAACACATGAACTAATCAGCACCCGCGAGCGTTGAGTTAAGGCTCGACACAAACAACGCCCCGCACAGCCGCGTGACGGCGGACCAGTCACCAAGTCGCAAGGGATCAACGCCATTAATCGACTCCAAAGCGCGCGCTCCTGCATCTACCCGCGGAATTAGTGCCCCCGACCACGACAAACACGGCTTAGCTTGGCGTGATGCAAACCAGCGAGCCGTCAGTAACGTACGGTTGCGTCGGATGCTCGCGCTCGCTGCCAGCAGCGTCTGCCACACCGGTGCAAACTCTTCCCGTGCATCAGCCCGCACGAGCTCGGCAAGCTCGCTGATTTCGTGCGCCATTCCTGCCGTCAAATTGTCGGAAACAATCACAGCATCCACGGGCGTACCCTGTAAAAGGTTACGTTCAAGCCATGTCGGCAATACCGCAGGCGAGCAGCACAATGCAATCAGCTCAATGTTGCCGCATTCGTGTTCCGAACTGGAACAAATATAAGTCTCGCACTTACAGCCATCATTCGGCACGTTCCGTATAAGGCTTGCAGAGACCTGGGCAGGGGTGCACGCCGCCGGGGTGCATGCTGCCGGGGTAGGAGGAGGAGGCCCGCTGCCCACGACGTGATACTGGTAGGACCCCTCAGCGATCGTACGCACCAAGCTTGCCCGGTTTAGAACGGCCACGCGCAGTTTGCCCACCATTGAGCGCATTGGTGCCGGTGCAGGCAATGTGGGCATCACCAGCAGCCGGGAACTGCACGCCACAGCGTTAACAACCGCATACGAGGACTCCATGCCGTCCTCAAATGCACTGTGCGCGTTTGACGACGGCCGCGAGCTGCCAGAGCTCGTGCTGCTCGACCAAACACTGGAAACTTCGTCCGAATTGGAAGAAATGGCTGTTTCGAGGTGGTTGTTAGCCTCGGAATCGAGCGAACCTGGTTGCGGGCTCTCTGAGCGCGTTGGAAGAGATTCCATGGAGGGCATAAGCTCTATTTCGCTCCAATCTTCATGAATTTCCGGTGACAGTGATCTCAAACGCGCGGAATTGGGTTCTGGGCTATTAGGGGCCGTGGGGACGCCGTCGAGGTTCATGGCCGACCCTGACGCCACCGCTCTCACCGATAACGATAAATCTCTCAAAACCCTTAACCGCGTCTCCTTCCGTCGGGGATACACTGAGCACACGTGCGATGCCTTCATAACCGCCGCCCCCGCCGAAACGTGGGTCATTGGTATTTTTAGTATTTAGTATTTATAGAATAATTAGCCGAACAGGCGCGGTGCACATCCCCAACACGGATTATTATTAACCTTACGTATTGAAGGGGCTAGCAGCTACTACATTAGTGCAGGGCCGTGATTAGGTTCTAATATCGTAATATTTACGTATAGAATTCAATTGCCGTAGCAGAATCGCGCTGTACATTGTCTAGTTAGTATGCACGGCTCCAGCACAACGTGAGCCTGGCCGTGTGCCCTTAGCGGCCCCCCGGCGTGTTCAGTCGTGCATATTGACGTACTTATGGCGTACTACTTAGATTTGTGTATGCGCCCACACACAATTGCACGATATGTTTTTAACAACTCGAGCGTATCGGTGTATCGGCGAGGTTCATTGCTGTGTATACGGGATCACTGTAACCATACAAGAACTACGCACACAATTTATATATATCTAGTGGTAAGCCTTAATTTTAGACCCTATCACCTGAAAAATGGACGCTCCGACGCTGTCCAGCGAACTGAATGCATTTTAAATGCCCGATATCACATTTTGTCTACTGTTCGCGAGTAGCAAAGTTGCGCACAAGATCCCAGCAATTAGAACCATGATACTCTCAGGATACATAGTACGCTGGCAATACATTATACGGTTAACAATCTTGGCCAAACCGCGATGATGACTGCTTTGTGGGGAGAGGTTGTGAGCATGCACGATGTTCATTGCGAGGACCTCCAGCGACTGCTTGGCGCGGCTTACTTTAACGTTATGGAGTTACAAAAGATATATATATAGTGCATATTAACGTGCAGACAAGTGCATATGATGTGCATATGACGCACATCAAGTGCATACGAAGTGCATACGAAGTGCATACGAAGTGCGTCTGGATTACACACGGAGTGCAGATGACGTCAGTTGGAGCAGAGATGGAGCACAATTACTCCAAGCCTGCATATGCAACAGGCATGCATGTTCAACTGTCCTATGGAGTACAGATGACGTCAGTTGGAGCAGAGATGGAGCACAATTACTCCAAGCCTGCATATGCAACAGGCATGCATGTTCAACTGTCCTATGGAGTACAGATGACGTCAGTTGGAGCAGAGATGGAGCACAATTACTCCAAGCCTGCATATGCAGCAGGCGTGTATGTTCAAGTCATCCTATCAATGCTATGATAGATATCTATCGGCGCTGCAGGTCATGCATGGGAATCTGCTGCTCGAGTTCATCAACGAGCCACAATGGTTCGACGACTTGAACGCTGAAAATGGAGGCTTCTGCTTTGTCTTCAAAGCCCACGTACACGGTAACAATATAATTAGTTGATATTTCTCGCGTTTCTAAATTACTCCAGTCCGGTACAAATAAACATGCCTTCACCGTGCTCAACTGAGTAGTACCCAACTCAAGCGATAGAGTCTCCAAGCACATTCGGAGATGCATAGTGCTGCCGTTGTGAATGTCACAAGCATAATTGGGTCCCATTTTCCCGGAAAGTGACACAGCATCCCAAGCAGATTGCTCTACTTCGATTGCCAAATGCACGGGGTCACAGTTTTTAGCGCCCTCGAGGGAGGTCGATTAGCGTTATGTATTCGCAATGTGATCCATGCGCGGTCCATTTTCCCGTGTTTTGACCCACCTTCAGTGAAGCCCCTCTGGTGGCCAGTGCCTGTGCTGGTTCCGGATAATTCTAGTAGCAATTCTAGTAGTAGTGGCGGTGACCTATATATAACTGTAGCTAACCTTTAAATCTAGGTATCCTTCGCCGCTAACCTGAGCGGCTATACTTTGCACTAACCTGTGAACTGTACTATTCTATGCACTAGTTTTAGCTACCCTGTGAACTGTTCTGCACCGTATATGCACCGTATATGTGAACTATACACCGGATACATCCGCTGTATATGCTATCCGCTGTATATGCTATCCACTGTATTCTACTATGTACTGTATATGCTATCCGCTGTATATGCTATCCGCTGCATATGCTATCCGCTGTATTCTACTAAGCACTATATATGCTATCCACTATATGCTATCCACTGTATTCTACTATGTACTGTATATGCTATCCGCTGTATATGCTATCCGCTGCATATGCTATCCGCTGTATTCTACTAAGCACTATATATGCTATCCACTATATGCTATCCACTGTATTCTACTATGTACTGTATATGCTATCCGCTGTATATGCTATCCGCTGCATATGCTATCCGCTGTATTCTACTAAGCACTATATATGCTATCCACTATATGCTATCCACTATATTCTATTATGCACTGTATATGCTATCCGCTGTATATGCTATCCGCTGTATTCTACTAAGCACTGTATATGCTATCCACTATATGCTATCCATTGTATTCTACTAAGCACTGTATATGCTATCCACTATATGCTATCCGCTGTATTCTACTAAGCACTGTATATGCTATCCACTATATGCTATCCATTGTATTCTACTAAGCACTGTATATGCTATCCACTATATGCTATCCGCTGTATTCTACTAAGCACTGTATATGCTATCCACTATATGCTATCCACTGTATTCTACTATGTACTGTATATGCTATCCGCTGTATTCTACTAAGCACTGTATATGCTATCCACTAGCTATCCCAGCACTAGCTAACTTACAACGGCCAAACGTATCCCGTCCCGTGTCGGGGGTGATAGGGTGCGATCCACACCATACACCCGTCACCATGAATACAACGCCCGCGGTGGTTATGGACAATGGCACCGGCCTAACCAAGCTTGGTTTTGCCGGAAACGACCAGCCGAGCTTTGTGATCCCCACAGCAATTGCCACCAACGAGCACAGTGTCGCCCGCGGCCCCAAACGCTCGCCGTCGTACGTCATTGGCGACGAGGCCCTCCAACGCGCGGACGGCCAGAATTACAGCCTCAGCTACCCCATTCGCCACGGCCAGATCGAGAACTGGGACCAGATGGAGCGGTTCTGGGAAGCAAGCATCTTTAAGTACCTCCGGTGCGAGCCCGAGGACCACCGCTTTTTACTTACTGAACCACCCCTGAATGCGCCCGAAAACCGCGAAATGACCGCGGAGGTGATGTTCGAGACGTTCAATTGTGCGGGGCTTTACATTGCCGTGCAGGCCGTGCTCGCACTTGCCGCCAGCTGGACGTCACCCAAAGTTGTGGGTCAGCCATTAACGGGCACGGTCATCGACAGCGGCGACGGCGTCACCCACGTCATAGCCGTTGCCGAGGGCTACGTTATCGGGTCGTCGATAAAACACATCCCCATTGCTGGCCGCGACATCACGTCGTTCATCCAGAACATGCTGCGCGACCGCGGCGAGGCCGACACGTCGCTGCGCACGGCCGAGCGCATCAAACAGGAGCTCTGCTATGTTTCGCCCAATATCGTCACCGAATTCAAACGCTACGACCAGGAACCCAGCAGGTTCGCCAAGCTCGTGGTGGAGAAGCTCCATGGCAAGAGCGTGCAAGTAGACGTTGGTTACGAGCGGTTCATGGCGCCTGAAATCTTCTTTTCCCCGGAAATCGCTTCTCCGGACTACCTCACGCCGTTGCCAGAGGTCGTTGACAACGTCGTTCAAAGCAGCCCTATCGACGTTAGGAAGGGGCTGTACCGCAACATTGTGTTGAGTGGCGGCAGCACGATGTTCAAGGATTTCGGGCGCAGGTTGCAGCGGGATATCAAGGCTTTGGTAGACTCACGCATCCGCCGCTATGAGCAGGCTGCGGGTGTGAAATCCTCGGGGGTTGAGGTGCAGGTCGTGAGCCACAAGCGGCAACGGTCCGCTGTGTGGTTTGGCGGGTCCTTGATGGCCCAAACGCCGGAATTCAAGAACTATTGCTACTCCAAGCGGGATTACGACGAGTATGGTCCGAGTATCGTTCGCCAGTTCTCCCTTTTGAACGTTAACTGAATATATATGTATATATATATCCACATCTTTGAGAGCATGAATATCCACCGCCAACTTCCGTGCCTTCTAATGGGTTGCAAACTTGTAAAACATGATACGCTGGGCCTCCGACATGAAATATTATTCAGGGGCCATTCACAGCTCCGTCTGTTGGAGAACCTTCAAGATTCTTCCCATAGATTTACGCTTTCTGTTTCATGTCATACATGTGTGTATGGTTGGGGAATGAATATCATACTGTTGGTCCTTGTAATTCAGTAATGGACGCAAACAGCTCAAACACAGAGACAGCACGATAAAAATTGCTTTAACGACTTTGACAGTAGGTCCGGACGTTTCAGCTTGGGTGTGCCATAGACCAACCATCGACCTTCTCATCGTAATCCTTCTGCTTCACGACCTCGGGAGACATCCAGTAAGGGGTGCCAACCATGGTTGCCCGCTTTTTCTTCGAGCTCGTGAGCCGCACGCAGAAGTCAGTAACCTTGATGCGGCCGTTGCGGTCCAGGAGTAAGTTATCGCTCTTATTTTCGCGGTGAATAGTCGATTTTGAGAGGAGATGTTGCAAACCGAGGCATGTCTCGTGGCAGGGCCATCTCTCGTACAATGTTCATGAACATAACGTTAGTAGCGCATGATACTGTAGATGCTGGCAGTACCTATGATCACGATAAAGAATCATTCAAGTTGCCAGAAGTAAGCAGAAGTAAGTGGGCAGCATAGTCGTGAAGAGCAGCGGTGTATGGAGCCCATAAATGCCTATGACGCAAGTGAGCAGCAAAATCGTGAAGAGCAGTGATGTATGGAGCCCATAAACGCCTATCTGTACATATACGCTACCTAGACAGTTAGAACCCCACTTCTCCTCACCCGGGCTATTAAGGTCAATGTGGTGCTCATGTTTCACTAAGTTAAACCATGGCAGAGCCGCTTCGATCAAAGAAAAGTTCTGAGCTACCACGCAACGAAGCGAAGCGTGAGTTCCCCTGACTGGCTCTTTACATAGAACCTGTCCAGTGTAGTAGCCACAATCGAACTTCGGGCGTGCGAGTTCGAAGCGTACGCCACCCGCATTGAAGAAGCTTTGATCTCACTAAAGAGCAGGGTAAAGCAAGCACCGCAAGCAGCGAAACTTGAGCACGAAATTTGAGAGAACCCACACAACAGCCATGTTGATGACGTCTCGTCAAAGCCCTGCGAATGTGCTACACCGAATGTGGACACTACCTGCACTACATTATAGTCCCTATTGTCCACACTATACTCCACAGCCCACACTAAAGTCCACTCCACAGCCCACTCTCTAGTCCAGTCCACCGCTCACGCTATCTTCACTACATTACTGTCTTCACAGCCCACTAAAAACACTCTGGTTAAACCCACTGAAGCATTGATCAAATGCAGAGCTCACATGTTAAAATTTACACATTATCATCGAGCATTGATCACTCAAAATGGCTCTCGGGCCCGCTGAACTTAAGCATATCAATAAGCGGAGGAAAAGAAACCAACAGGGATTGCAAGTGAAGAAGGAAAAAGCTCATATTTGAAATGTGTCACCATTGTGCTTTTTAAGTTCATTGAGTTTAATACATTTAGTTCATTTGTTACATTCGTACTTCGTTAAAACTTCTCCGTAATCTCCGGCACCGCCTGGAACAGGTCTGCCACAAGACCGACATCAGCAATTTGGAAGATCGGCGCGTCCTCGTTTTTGTTGATGCACGCAATGACCTTCGACTCTTTCATGCCCGCCAAGTGCTGGATCGCGCCACTAATGCCAATGGCAATGTAGTAGTCAGGAGCGACAATCTTACCCGTTTGGCCTACTTGCAACGAGTTGTCGCAGAACCCCGAGTCCACAGCAGCCCTTGAAGCGCCTACAGCCGCACCGAGCTTATCAGCCAAGGGATAAAGCAATTTTTCAAACTCCTCCTTGGATTTAAGGCCCTGGCCACCGCTCACAACTGTGGTTGCCGAAGCCAACTCGGGCCTTTCGCTCTTCACCAATTCCTCTTTAACGAACTCAGAACTGCGGCCATCAAACTGGCTAGCACTCTTCTCTTCAACCGAAACCTCTTCAGACCCCGTTGAGGCCGGTGCAAACGCCGACGGACGCACAGTAACGATTTTAATTGGTTGGGAGGTCTGCACGGTTTCCAAAACGCTGCCGGCATAGATCGGCCGAACAAACTCGTTGTCGGCGTTCACATTAATAACGTCCGTGATCGGCTGCGTGTCCAGTAATCCGCCAAGCCGCGGAAGCACGTCCTTCCCCACGGCAGTGGAGGCTGCTAAGACGTGGGTGAAATTTTGGTTTTTGACGAGATTCGCCAGCAAATCAGCGGTAGATTCCGCAACCAAATGGTCGGGGCCGTTCACCAGCAAAACATTGGCGATGCCGCTGAGTTTCGCCACTTCGGGAGCCACGGCTTTCGCACTTTCGCCGCCCACAACAATGGCCGTTACGGGGTGGCCGATTTTAGCGGCGGCAGTTAGTGCTGAAAGGGATCCCGGTACGATTTTCGACCCTGCATGCTCCACAAACGCCAAAGTGGACGCTTGTCGTGCGAACTTCAACACTCGTTTCGTGAACATTAGTGGAATGAGGGTGTTTACCCCGCGCGCCCCGCTCGGTACCCAGACCGGCCTCGGACACCCTTAACCTACAAGCCGTGGCCAGCAAGCCGTAGCTCCCAAGCCGTATCCACCACTAAAGCGTATTCTCAAGCCTATATCCACAAAAGCGTGCCTATATATATGTAAATATAGCTCCAGCTCCCAAGTCGTAGCTCCCAAGCCGTATCCTCCCACTAAAGCGTATTCTCCCACTAAAGCCTATATCCACTAAAACGTGCATATATATATGTAAATATAGCTCGTGCCTATCACCACTAAAGTCCATATTAAAGCGTGCCTATATCCACCACTAAAGCCTATATCCACCACTAAAGCGTATTCCCCCAGCCTATATCCACCACTAAAGCCTATATC
Source organism: Starmerella asiatica (assembly GCA_030572815.1). Taxonomy (NCBI): domain Eukaryota; kingdom Fungi; phylum Ascomycota; class Dipodascomycetes; order Dipodascales; family Trichomonascaceae; genus Starmerella; species Starmerella asiatica. Next base: position 14,666 of record JAJMBI010000098.1, on the reverse strand, counting down.
CACTACTAAAGCGTATTCTCACACTAAAGCATCCCTATATATATAAATATAGCTCTTAAAGTGCTTCTTTGTGTAGTTCTGCCGGTTTTCACAGGCCTGAAGTAGCCTCGTTCGGCTACTGTAGTACATGTAGACTAAATATTACCAAATAGTCATTGGTTGATGGCCGATCTCGCTGAGCTGCTGGCCGACAAAATGGCCATGGAGTCTTTAAAGTACGAAAAGCTGGACCCCGAACTGGACTTTACCGGATCACAGTTCGGTTCAACCATCGACATGCTGTGCACAACGAACACCCCGGGCAAGTTCCGCCAGTTCGCAAACTCGCTGGGGATGCCCTCAGTTCAGCAAATTCTAACGGGGTTACAATCTGAGGTGCTGGAAATCGCCGCGACGCCCGAAGGTAATGCCGACGCTCCAGTTGATGGTCTTTTCGCCCAGCCGCATGTAGTGCACAAGCCATTGGCATGGCTGCTCAACGAGTACGCCCATCCCAGCAATGTCCACTACTACTTCCAGAGCCAAAACGATAACCTTCGCGAGATTCCACGAGAATGTGGCATCCCTTTAAAAGTTCAGCATTGCTCGCGATTCTTGGGCGAGCAGCAGGCCGCTAATCTGTGGATCGGCAGGAAAGGTACCACCTCGCGGTTGCATAACGATAATTACGACAATATTTATGTGCAATTACAGGGCACAAAACGTATATATTTGATTCCACCGGGAAATGCGCGCGACGTCGCCGAGCAATTGCTGCCAGCTGCCAAATTCGATGCTGATATGCATTTGGTGCATGATTCTGCCACTCCACCGGTGTTATTCCCAACTTATAACCCGGCCACGGAACCTCGCCGGGGGTGGCAGTTTGTAGTGGACTTAAACAAGGGGGATGTGTTGTTCATGCCCGCATTGTGGTACCATCAAGTAGAGATCCGCGGTGATGAGCTGAACGTCTCCGTAAACTACTGGCACACAGCGTTTGATGACGAGAAACGCTGGGCAGAGTGGAATTTCACCCGGCAGATTGCAAATATGTTGAATGGTATAAATTAATTATTGCTAAAAGTATAAGTAACCGGCCGTGAGTGCTCAATTATGTACCGGCCATTGGGTATGTCATTAAAGTCCGCGCGTACGTACCCATCGGCAAGTGTAGCAGCCAGTCCACTACGAAGGTGTCGTTTAGCCAGCCTTTCGCGCGCTATTTCCTCGTCTACTTTTACAAACCAGGTCTCGGTGGCACATTCCATAATTCCTTGCCATTCTTCATCTTTTAAATGTAAATACAAGCCTTCAAGAATAACTACGCGCGTAGCTGCCAACACCACGCCTCCGTCAGCCTGCGGATCTTTAATTGCATGATCAAAAGTGGGGAAATGCACTTCCACGGGTCGGGCCAACTTCTGGGCAAGTTTTACCACACCGGACGCATCAAAAGTGTACGGAGCTCCCCTAAACTTTGTCGCCTTTTCTTGGCCAATGCGTTGCACAAGCTCTGCCCGCGAATAATGGTAGCCGTCCATGCCCACGACCGTGGCATCAATATGCCTTGCATTAAGCTGGTTAACTACTGCAGCAGCAAGAGTGCTTTTCCCCGATCCGGGCACCCCGGCCAGCGTAATCAAAACGCGGTCGTGGTTCATTGCTAAGCTCTCGGCCCGATCTGCCAGTGTATTCACCAATGTGGACAGTGACATGCTACTTAATTAGGGTACGTACCGCAGTGCCCAAGCCTCCGTACCCTTTAAGGCAGGCGGGGGCCACTGTGAGAGCTTGCGTAGTCTGGCCAGTGAACTGCTTGTGAGGTCTGACTTGAGAGAATTCTAAATAAACGGATGTGTTTTAAGTCTACTGTGTTGCCTACATACACTACTACATAGATGTGTTGGGCTGTGACCGTTATCATAAACGCCGCCTCACGGCAGCAGCACAGCATACCAAAACAATGTATATTAAACAATCAAGATCTATTAAGCACAAAAGTATATCTAGAACTCATCGTCCGAAGAGACGTAGTCGGGGTTCTCCTTCTTCTTCCGCATGCGCTCCTTCTTCTTCTTACGGAGCTCGGAAGCGGACAACTTCTTGGCCTTCTTGACCTCGATCTTGTTGCCCAGAGCGTCGAACTTCTCCTCCTCGTCGTCCTTAGGACCAATGCGAGGGCCAGTACCTTGGCCCTGGACCCAGTTGTGACCCGAGGGAGTCATTTTACCGTCAAGAACGGCCCACACCTCATCGGTGATGTCCTTGGTGAACTCCGAGGAGTGCGTGATGATGACAACACCACCCTCGAACTTCTTGATGGCGCGCGACAAAGCACCAAGCGAGTCACGGTCGAGATAGTTCGTGGGCTCATCGAGCACAATCAAGTGAGGGCGCTGCCACGTGCAGGCCGCCAACACAAGCTTGACCTTCTGGCCACCGGACAAACCGCGGATCCGCGAGTGCGACACCAACTCGGGCTCAAGGCCGAGCAAAGAGCAGTGCTCCTCGATCTCCTTACGCACAAGCGGGCGGAACTGACCCGAAGCCAAAGCCTCCTTCATGTCGATCTCGGCAATCGCCTTAGCGTGCGACTCCATGAGCTCGTTACGCGGGATCCAGGCATTGTCGACCGACGACATCTTGGTCCAGCGCTCGCTCTTGAGGCCAATGTTATCGCCCAAGAAGAACGAGCACTCGTACTCGTACGTGTTCTTGAACTTCCGGCGAGCATGAACCTCAGCAACACGACGGGACGTGCCCTCGATCTTGTATACCTTGTTCATGGCCTGCTCGTCGCTCTCATCAACCTGGCGGCTGGCGCGGTCCATGGTCTCACGGTCCTCACCGGTCTGGAAACGCCACTGGATGTATTCACTGGGCGTCTTGTCCAAGTGGTTATCGATGTGGGCGAACGCGTGCTGCTTGACGTAGGCAATACGGCAGTTCTCGTGGGTGTAAACTTCACCCTCCGTAGGAAGGAGCTCACCCGTCAACACATTGATAAGCGTGGACTTACCCGCACCGTTCGGGCCAATGACAGCAATACGCGACGACAGAGAGCACTGGAACGAGATGTCCGTGATCTGCGGCTTGGCAGTACCCGGGTACTGGAAGCTGACATTGCTGACCTTGACAATGGCCTTCTGCTTCGTCTTGACACCTTCCAGGAAACCGGGCTCGGGGAACTCGAAGTTGACCTCAGAGGCACCAAGCTCGAAGTACGACTTGGCCGGCGGGTACTTGCGAACGAAGTCAGTGAGGTTACCCTTGTACTTGTGGAGCTTGTAGTTCTGGTAGTTGATGATGTACTGCGTGACCTGGTTGAGGAAACCACTGTCGTGCGAGACAATGATCGACGTGATGCCGCAAGTCGTCAAGTAATTGATCAACCACGCAACGTTGACGGTATCCAAGTGGTTCGTCGGCTCATCCAACAACAGAATGTCGGCCTTGCGCAACACCGCCGTGGCGAGCGCGAGCTTCATCTTCCAACCACCGGACAGCGACGTGATGGGCATGGCGCACATCTCATCAGTGAAACCGAACTCGTTGAGCTGCTTCTGGACGTCCTCAGCGCTGCCAACGGTCTCGCCAGCAGTGGCAAGCACGTACTCCACAACGTTCGTGTCCGAGTGCGTGCCGTCAATGTCGTGCTCAACGTAAACCGTTTTCAGCTCGTCGTTGGGGAACCCCTCGACTTGGCCCTCGGCAATGGCACGCATAAGCGTGGACTTACCGGCACCGTTAGGGCCACAAAGACCGTAACGGCGATTCCGCTTAAGCCGGAGCTGCGTGCGGTTCAACAAGATCTTGGCACCATACGCCAACGAGAACTCACAGTTGCACAGATCCTCTCCATCATCATCCTCCTCATCGAACTGAGCGCCCTCGGGGATGTTAGCCACGGCCTTAAACCGCAACTTCTCCACAACATCGTCAACATCGACGCTGGGCAAGAAAATGAGGAAAAACGGGCGCAGCGCCTCGGTCCAGTCCTGCGCGTCCGTGCGGCGCTCGTCAATGAGCTCACCCGAGATCGCAGCAATGTACTCGATCGTCGGCTGGAAGTGCTTCTCCAACTCACGGTCCTTCACCAACTCGTCAACGATGCCCAAGTTCACCTGGACGTCACCAGCGGTGGAGATCTCAGGCAACTTGTCGTTCTCGATGCGGGCAACGCGCTGCAGCGTCTTGATGGCACGCTCAGTAACGTTACGGGCCTCAGGATCAGCGATGTTCGCCAAGTTGTGCTTCAATGCCGGGTACAACTTGTTCAAGAACGGAGCAACCACTTGCGGATCATCCACGAGCTTGCACATGTTGTCGATGATGACGGCAGCCTTACGCTTGATCGGCGTCTCACGCTCGTTCAAACCACGCGACAAAAGGGGCACCATGATCGACAAAGTGGCCATTGTGACTTCACTGACGAAAGTCGTGGCACCGAGCAGATGCACGGTTTCCGGGACTTCCTTAGGGTCAGCAATACACTTGATGAGGGCAGGAATGAACTTGATGATATCCTTGTTGTCAATGGTTTCGGTAGCAGTCGTAATCGTCTTGTGGGCCTGGCTCTTAACCTCCTTCTTCGTGTCCCACATCGCCTCCGAAAGCACGGGGATCAGCTCAGGCATGCGCAAAGCAACCTGATCGCGAGCAACGTGCACAAGTTTAGAAACAGCCTGCAATGCAGCGACCTTCTCCGTCCACTTGTTCGACTTCGCAATGCGATCCGTCAAGTGGGGCAAGATGATCTTAATGGCAAGCGGAGTGACGCAGCCAGCCAACGATACAATGGCGTCGCGAGCAAGCTCGGCAATCTCCTTCTTTTTATCGCCACACAGCACAAGCACATCCGTGGCCAAACTGACCAACAGCGGCTCAGTGCCAACGGTGGGGTTCGTTTCCGAGATGGAAATGATCACGCGAAGGGCACTGATCCGGTGCTCGGGAGACTTGTCCTGGAGAGCACCCCTCAACTCATTGAAAAAGTCGAGCGGGATGTCCTTCTCCTCGTTCTCCGTGTTGACGAAGTGCGCAATGGAGTCGGCAAGACTCACACGGTTCTCGTCAGTCGAGATCATAAGGCTCTGAAACAATTCGTTCAGAACCTTCTCAGTATTCTGCCTTTCACGAGCGGCAGACATGGTGTGAGAATTCTTAAGGATAAGGAAAAAAAAAAACTTTAGCTGGGACGAATGCGGGTATTTATTTCGCAGGGGTGCAGACAAGCCTTGAAAAAAAATTTCATATTACGTAATGAAAATTTCACGCACCCTTACCCTGCTGCGAGAGCGAAATTTTACCGGGCACATTTTACCTGCGGCGTGGTTCGCTGTTATCAACGGAGAAACTTTGCTCTGGCCACACGTGATGGATTGGATAGCGTTTGGGCGAATTTGCGAAGATCGCACGTGCGGCAAGATCGGAGCGCGCGGACCGGCCGCCACCTCTATATTATTTTATATTTTTTCAAATACGATTTAAATGCCATTGCTGCTAAGAACGCTGGGCATCTCATTAAAATATATAGGTCTAACTTTGGTGGGGCGGGCCTGAAGGGGGCGGAGCCATGCCGCCGTTGTAATATGTAGGCTGGCCGTACACTTGTTGGCCCGAGACCTGCTGGCCCGAGACCTGCTGCTGGCCCGAGACCTGCTGCTGCCCCGGAGCGCCGTAGGGAATTTGCTGCATGTAGTTTTGCAAATACTGCGTGAAATAAGCCTGGATCTGTTGCGGGGACAACCCCTGTTGGGCCAATTGAGTATACGTTTGCGAGAATTGGGCCTGCATTTGTGCCTGTGCCCAAGCAGCAGCAGCCTGGGGGGTCATTGGCTGTCCCTGTTGAGGCTGGATAGGCTGTCCCTGTTGTCCCTGTTGAGGCTGGACAGGCTGTCCCTGTTGAGGCTGGATAGGCTGTCCCTGTTGAGGCTGGATAGGCTGTCCCTGTTGAGGCTGGATAGGCTGTCCCTGTTGAGGTTGGATAGGCTGTCCCTGTTGAGGTTGGATAGGCTGTCCCTGTTGAGGTTGGATAGGCTGTCCCTGTTGAGGCTGGATAGACTGTCCCTGTTGTGCCTGGATAGGCTGATCAGGTTCACCCTGTTCGATAGGCTGAGAAGGTTGAGGTTTAGCTTGAGGTTGAGGCCTTACTTTATTAGTTGGCTTAGCCGGTGAGGCCGGATCAGCCTGCTGAGGTTTAGCCTCCTTATCAGCCTTCGTGTCTTTATCCTTCAATTGTAAAGGTGCCTGAATAGACGGCTCACCGCTGGCATACAAATCAATATCGATCTTAGGCGGAATGGGCTTGATCTCCGTTCCCAATTGCTGCTCAATTTCGTATAAGTTAAACCGGTCCTCAAAGCTGATCAAATTGATAGCGAGCCCCCTGTGCCCGTACCGGCCACTGCGGCCAATGCGATGGAGATACGTTTCCGCAAGTTTCGGGAAATCGAAGTTGATAACGACGTTCACAGCCTGCACATCAATGCCGCGTGTCAACAAGTCGGTGCACACCAAATTGCGCGTGCCGCCGTTGCGGAACTCATGGAACACGTTGTTGCGCTCGGCCTGCGGCATGCGTGCGTGCGAGTAGTAGCACGAATAGCCCAAATCCGTGATTTTGCGCGCCAGCAGCTCCACGCGTTTGGCCGTGTTGCAAAAGATAATTGATTGGTTGATTTGCAGTTTAGAGAACAGCGTGTTCAAACACCGAAGTTTCTGGTTCTCATCAACAAACGCATAGTACTGCGTAACTCCCTTTAAGGTCAATTCATCCATCAAATTGATGACGTGCGCTTTTGGCATGAACCGCGTTTGGAACTGCTTGACTACCACAGGGAACGTGGCCGACAGCAGCAAGATTTGCACTTTACGGGGCAGTTTGCCCACCAGCTGCGTCGTCGCTTCTTGGAACCCGTTGCTAAGCAGCTTGTCAGCCTCATCAATTGCCAAAATGCGGACTTTCGACAAATCCACTAACCGACGTTTTGCGATGTCCAACAACCGTCCAGGAGTGGCAACAATGATGTGCACGGTTTCGTGTAGCCTCAAAATGTCGTCCTTCAGTGATGTGCCGCCGGTAGTCACCATAATTTTTAAATTGAGGTGCTTGCCGAGGGTGCGTAAAACCGACGACGTTTGCAGTGCGAGCTCGCGCGTCGGCAACAGTACAATGCCCTGGGTTAACTGTAAATTTGCGTCTATTTTCTGCAACAACGGAATGGCGTACGCAGCGGTTTTCCCCGTGCCGTTTTTGGCCCGGGCGAGAATATGCGCACCTTCCAACGCTGCAGGAACCACTTCTTCCTGGATGGGGCTCGGCGCTTCAAAACCGGCTTCAAAAATGCCCATCAACAGCTCGCGGCGGATGCCCATTGTTTCAAACAGCACACCCTTTGTGGCGGTAACATCTTCTGTTTTGAGCCGCGTGTCGCGCACATTTAAATGCTTTTCTTTTAATTCAGACAGTTGGGTAGCTTGTAGCTTTTCGCTAACTTCTTCAACACTCATTATTATTTAGTGGGGGGTGTCTTGTGAAACAGTTTGCTTAGTGGTGGAGAGAGGTGTGTGTGCTAAGGCAGGTTAGGCAGGTGGGAGATGATGATGTGCATATCAGATATATGGTTGTTGGGAGGCGGCAAGCCGGTGACTACTGCGTGACTGGCTGGGTGGGTGGGCACGGTACATGTTTTGCCGGTGTTTCTTCAGTACGCTGTGAAATCCTCTAAATTCATACTGCACAAAAGCGCAATTCGCTAAGTAGATACGGAAATTGTTAATTAATTATAAAATACACCTTGTGGCACCGGTACAAACCACAATTTCCACTTGAGTCGACCAGGGCTAGGGACACCTCACGCACCGTCCACCCCCCCCCCATCTCTCCTCCCCGCATCTCACGCACCACCGGCGGCCAACATGGATTCCCGCTCTTTAAAGCGCCGAAACTTCAAGGATTTGCAACTGAATGCCAGCCAATTTGCCGCTGACGTCAACGAACCCTCACCAACCGCCCTCGGCGGGCTCGGGCTCGCCCACGGCGCGGCGGACCAACGGCTGAAACGGATAAGCCAGCTCCCGCTTAAGGGCCACATTCTTGACGTACATACCATCAGCCCGGAGGATCTTGAGGAACTCGGCAGTTTGGGCTACGGAAGTAGCGGATCCGTGGCCAAAGTGCTGCATAAACCATCCGGTCATTTGATGGCCCGAAAGAGCATTTGGCTTGAAGGCAATGCAAAAGTGCGCAAAAACATCGTCACTGAGTTGGAAACCTTGAAAATGTGCGACAGCGACTTCATTGTGCGCTACTACGGCCAGTACCTCCAGCAGAGCCAGGTGGTTGTGTGCATGGAGTACATGGACTGCGGCTCGCTGGATAAAGTCTATCATGCCGTGGGTGCTTTACCAGAGGATGTGTTGCGGTTTGTCAATGCCGCAGTTGTTGATGGGCTCGTGTACCTTAAACAGCTGCACATCACGCACCGCGACATCAAACCCTCGAACATCCTTTTGAACCGCAATGGCGACATTAAACTGTGCGATTTTGGCGTTAGCGGCGTGCTGATTAACTCAATTGCCCAGACCTTTGTTGGAACGTCGATGTACATGAGCCCCGAGCGCATTCAAGGCGACAAGTACACGGATGCTGCCGATGTCTGGTCTTTGGGACTTAGTCTCGTGGAACTGGCGAGAGGAGAGTTCCCTATTTTGTTGGGCCGCTGCGGTCCAGACACCCCGATTTTCGAGTTGCTGCTGAGCATTGTTGAAGATCCCAGTCCGCAATTACCTGACACCTGCTCGATGGAATTCCACAGCTACGTCAATGGGTGTTTGCGGAAAAACAAGGAGGAGCGCACGACGGTGCGCCAGTTGGATCAAACGATTTTCTATCTGAGTGCAAGGACGGCTTTCCCCAATCCGTTGCGTCAGTGGGCTTCTGAATTGCCTGCTTTATAAACTCGCTAAGTACACGGCACCCCCACAGTACACTCACGGATACTCAGTTACTCGGCTACTAAGTTACTTGGCTACTAAGTTACTCGGCTACTGAGTTACTCGGCTACTGGGTTACTCGGCTACTGAGTTACTCGGCTACTGAGTTACTCGGCTACTAAGTTACTCGGCTACTGAGTTAATAAGTAAGCGCAGTCACTCGGCTACTCAGTTACTCGGACACTCGGCTACTCGGACACTCAATTACTCGGCTACTCAGTTACTCGGACACTCGGCTACTCAGTCACTCAGTACAGTCACTCAGTACAGTCACTCAGTACAGTCACTCAGTACAGTCACTCAGCATACACGGCTACTCAGTTACACGGCTACACGGCTACTCAGTTACTCGGCTACTCATTTACTCACCGTTACTCAGTAAGCAGCACCGTTACTCAGTAAGCACAGTCACTCGGCTACTCAGTTACTCAGTACAGTCACTCAGCATACACGGCTACTCAGTAAGCACAATTACTCAGTAAGCACAGTCACTCGGCTACTCAGTTACTCCGTGTAGTCACTCAGCATACTCGGCTACTCAGTAAACACAGTTTCTCGGATACTCAGTTACTCAGTAAGCACAGTTACTCAGTAAGCACAGTCACTCCGCTACTCAATTAGTCGGCTACTCAGTTACTCAATACAGTCACTCAGCATGCTACTCAGTTACTCAGTACAGTCACAGTATACACGGCTACTCAGTAAGCACCGTTACTCACCGTTACCCAGTTACTCACCGTTACCCAGTTACTCACCGTTACCCAGTTACTCACCGTTACCCAGTTACTCACCGTTACTCAGTAACTCAGTACAGTCACTCACCGTTACTCAGTAACTCACCGTTACCCAGTTACTCACCGTTACCCAGTACTCACCGTTACCCAGTTACCCACCGTTACTCAGTAACTCAGTACAGTCACTCACCGTTACTCAGTAACTCAGTACAGTTACTCAGTACAGTCACTCAGTAACTCAGTAGTCACTCAGCATACACGGTTAACTACACGAACTTAACTATAAACCTGGCTGCTCACGGTTACCTATCTAATATATCTACACAGCTGATCTGACCCTTAGCTAGCTAACATTGTATGTACAGTAGTCATTCTTGATACGCCTCGTACGCCTGGTATGCACGTACAGCACCAATTGGCAGCAGCACGCCGCCCAACGTGCGCATCGTCAGTATGTACCGTTTCGACAACCCCTGAGTATTGCGGAACACCAATCCCGAAGCCAATGCGGCTCCACCGGCCAGCAACACTACTGCCGAGGTTGCTGTGCACGAAAAGCAGTCCATTCCTAACGCTTCCCGCGTTTGGGGCCGGTAATGCTCGGCAGTAAAGAATTTCGCCAGGCCCATGCCCATGCCCTTAATTAGGTCCAGTACATTTACCTAGTCGCGTTCATGGTGAGCGAGTTCGAAAAACGAAGATTGGAAAACATTGAACGTAACCAACGCGCGTTACGCGAGTTCCAGCTGAAAGAAGCCGCGGAACTTGCGTTTGGCGATAAGTTAAAGCCAAAACCGGTGAAACTCGGCACATCCACCAAAAGACGGCAAAAGCTGGATAATCCGACTCCACCGAGACGGATCCGCAATTTACGACGGTACGCAACATCCGACATCGTCAAAATCGAAGTGGAGGAACCGAAAATTAGTGAACCGGAACGCCGGAAGGCCGGCGAGCTCCAACTTGCCGATCTCGTTGCGAGGGGCGATTGGCAGCAAACTTTAGCGGTTATGCAAAACTTGGACACAAAAATGTCTCATGGCGATCTGTTTAAACCTGATGTGGCCATCAATGACGAGAAACTGGCCAGTGCACGAGCAGAATTGGCCGAGTTGCAGGCCGATGCCCGCGACATTAAAGTCGTGCCTGAACGCATCACAAGTTTGGTATTTCACCCAACAATAACCAAGAAAATTGTTTTGGTGGGGGCCAAAACCGGAGAGCTCGGCATTTGGGACGCTTCGGTGCCTGAGGATGACGGGTTGGTGAATTTCAAGTTCCACACCCACGCCGTGGCCACAATTGTGCCCAATAACAATTTAGTATATACAGGATCCTATGACGGATCCGTGCGGGTACTGGACATGCAGGCCCAAAAGAGCACCGAGGCGTTTGTGTGTGCTAACGAAGTAGGCGTTTCTGACTTTGCCATTGTTGACCATAACCTTTATTATACGACTTTACAAGGTGAGTTTGGCATCCATGATTTGCGGGAAAGGCAAACGGTGCGCCATGAAATGCTCAGCGAGAAAAAAATCGGCGGGTTCAGTGTGAATCCGGTAAACACTAACGAGATTGCCACAGGGTCGCTGGACAGGACAATGCGCGTTTGGGACATACGCGCTAAAGAAGCTGTGGGCCGCGGTATATACACGAGTAGGCTAAGTGTAAGTGCGACGTCGTGGAACACGAGCGGGCAAATCGTGTGCAATGGCTACGACAACACGATCAATGTGTTTAACATGAACGACATTCAATGGACTGATGAAGTAGTAGAGTTAGAACCATCCTGGAGAATGTCGCATAACTGCCAAACTGGAAGGTGGGTGTCGATTTTAAAAGCTCGGTGGCAGGAGAGGCCTAAGGACCAAATCCAAAAGTTTGTTATTGGGAACATGAAACGGTACGCTGATGTGTTTGCTGGCACGGGCGAACAACTGGCGCACCTTGATGCCGACCATATGACAGCGGTACCGGCTGTGGCTCAATTCCATCCTACTGAGAACTGGCTAGCCGGGGGGAACGCTTCGGGGAAGGTGTACATGTGGACCCCCGGTGACACGTCCAATGAAGATGAGCAGCTAAATGATGAGCAGCAGTAAGCAGTGGAAGCAGTGACATCAGTGTAGAAATAGAAGTACTGCATAGCTTTATGGTGCGTATGTATTCAGCTGCATATTACTGTGATGGGCATATGTCTGCTGTGATGTACCTATACCTATATGTAGTACAGCTAAAATTGCAACAGCGAATCATCGCCATCCAGCCTTTCCGTTTTTTGAACTGGTACTGGCGCAAACAGCGATAAAATGTCTTGCGTAGCTGCCGACGTCAAGTGTGGTTTGCCCGTGTCCGTTGTAGACGTTGTGGGCTTCGCCATGAAGATTTCCGACAAGATATTGTCCGACGGAGGCGGCGCCATCGAACTACCGTCGGTAACCACATCGTCATCGCCCAAATCCAAGTCGAGCAAGTTATCATTGCGCAAGATCTGGTCGTCCGTGCTGGCCCGCGATTCCTCCAAAGCTTTACGCTGGCCCTCGGCATATTTGGCCGCCGTGCTCAGCTCCGTAGGGCTCTTGTAGTACACGGAAGCCAGCGTGCTCAATTGGGGCAACAGTTCGGCCAGCAGTTGCTGGGGCACGGCCTCGAAGTTATTAACCACTTCGGGCCGATTGCCTAGCACTACTTGCCGTGCCAACTCACCGTCGCTGCTGAGCACGCGCCAATAGATGTATGCTCTGTCACGAATATCGGCATTGTCGCTCTTCTGCGTGGCAGTTTGCAGCAAATCATGGATGATATCTTTACCGTCGTTGGGCCGTTTAATGTAGAATTTCACACAGGCAGTTAGCAGCTGCAATTGTACTTGTGTGCTCTCCTCACGGAACGTCTTAACAAATGGTGAAATCAGCGATTTAACCGGTGGGATGCGGTCAGCAAACTCACCGAGAATCCATACAATGGCAGCACGCGACTCCGGTTCGTCAACTTCATCTATAGAATCGCACAGCTTCGGAATCGCATCCTCAAACTTGGGGTACTTCCTCAACACTTCACGCATAACAATCACCACTTCTTGGGTGATATAGGGAACTTTGCGATCAAGCAGATCGAGCAACGTGTCCACAACCATCTCGCTCTTGCCCTCATACTTGATAGCTACTTGGCCCAAGGCACGGACACTGCGTCTAACAAACACGACATCCACCTCGGCACAGTATTCTTTTAACTCGGCAATCACGGCCGCCACCACCGCGGATTTCGTGTTAGCGCGCACCAAATTGACCAGAATCTCGATCTTTTCCAGCTTTAGGTAGAGCGGATCATTGTATTTGCAGTAGAAAACCTTAATTTCGTTGCGCAAGATATCCGGGAATTGCTCAAGGATGAGCCGGATGTTGCGTAAAGCGACATACTGCAGCTCAAACGGGGTGGCCAGCAGAGTAATCAAAGGCGACGCCATTTTCTTCTTGAGCTGCTCCTGCCTTGCCTCGGGCAACACGCGGAAATGCTTGATAACGACCCTTACGGCCATCAACACGACGCTGGGGTTCGCATGCTGGAACTGGGGCACCACGCGTTCGCAAATATGCTCGGCTTCGGACTCCACATCGGTCTCGTACTCACTAAAAGCAGTTAGAATCGAGATCCGCCCCCACTCCGTGCACTCATTTAGAGCGCTCAACAGTTTATCGAGCACCTGGCTCGTGATTTCAAACGCGCGCGTTTCTGGTTGCCTCCGTTGGATTTCCTCCAGCGCATTTACGGCATTGGCAATGACCATCGGGTTCGAGTCATCAAGTAAACTGCGCAATTTATCAAGGAATCCGCGTTCAATGCACAGTTCCGCATCCAAATCGAACAGTTTCGCCACGGTGATTGCAGCGGTTTTCCGGACGTACGGATTCTCATCTTCCAGCGTTTTTTCCAAACAAATCGGCAAAAAGTCGACCATTTTATCTACTCGAATGCAGCCCATGGTACGAATCGCGAGTGCACGCACCAGCGGGTTCGGATCCTCGGTGTCCTGCACAAACGTGTTTACCGCCAGAATTACGAGCTCTGGATGCGATTTCGCGTAGTTCATGAGGTACAAATACACCAATTTCTTCTGATCAAGGTCGTGCGTGGCCATATTTTTCAGAATATCCGGGAACAGCCAGCTGACGTCTTTGCCCAGCGTCATGGCGTGGATCGTGCGCTCGATGGCATCTTTGCGCTCAAATGCATACTGCGACACGAGTCCTTGCCGTAACTCGCTGGTCTCGCCGCGGGTGTTGTTCCTGAATAGGTTGCGGATGCGTTTCTCCAGCTGCGTCTGGACGTGTGACAGGGACATGGCGGACCTTGCCCTGGCCGGCCGCGAATGGCTTGGGCCCGGTGAACACCGGTATTTGTGTGGTTAGATCGCAGTGAGGACGCCATTTACATTTATGGCGGCATGTGCGATGGTGAAACCCAATCAGGTTTTTACAAGTACTGGCTGATCAATTCGACATTTGAAGCGGTGGATGGCGCGATTATGCCCCGCGAGATGTCTGATGCACAGTTCTTGATGCTGCAGCTTCTACTGGCTCTGAAGCAATCATTCCGGGATACGGATTTTTGAGTGAGAATGCGGAGTTTGCCGATTTGTGTGAAGCCATGGGATTCGTGTTTGTCGGGCAGCAGGTTGTTGTTCCTCCCGGTCAAAACCACTGGATCGTTCCGCCCAAGCTGGAAGATCACCATCATCATCATCATCATCAGCAGCAGCAGCAGCAGCAACAACAACAACAGTTTAACGTGCAACCCCTGCCGAGCGGGTACTCGCAGTCGTGTAACCGTGCTTGGACAGACCTTGTGCTCAAAGTCGAGGCACAGAGCGCTTCTGAGCACGTGTGAATGGCTAAACTCATATAGTAGTGTTTTATATGTACTTTTAATCCTCAGCACAGTGTATATCGTACG